>VWZK01017448.1:619846-650273 GCA_013396935.1 Baryphthengus martii | reverse complement strand
TCGGGGGTCGCCCCCTCGATACCAGCGACCGGGAGGCTGCGAGGGAGAGCCCGGCGCGGCGGGCGGGCTCGGGCCGCCTGCTCCCTAGGTGCGGTGGCTGTTAGACCACACGAACGCGTTCATGGCAGCTCGTTCGTGTGAGGGGGGTGCGGGCCCCGTGGCTGCGGGGCAGTTACGTTTCCCCTCCCAGTCTGAGGTGTGGGGTATTGGCCGTGGTTCCTGTGCAGACACACACTTCTGAGTGCTTTTGTGCTCTGAAATCAACTTATCGTGAGCATTTCGAATGAAGGGAAGGATTTGAGGTTTTTATAGCCCGCGGTCGGTGTTTTTAATCTAATGCTGGTTTATTGTTATTGTTGGGTTATTGTTCCTTTTCCGCAGCGATGGAAGCGAGTCCCATCGTGACGTCCAAGCAGCGAGAGGAGGTGGTACACGGGGTCCCGACGGAGGTGGTGTGCACGGCGTTCTCCAACTCCGTCCTCGTGGTGGTCACGCAGTACGGCAAGATGGGGACGATTGTCTATGTGGATCCCAACACAATCGGTGACAATGTGGGCAGGCCCTCGCTCACCACAAAAGTGCTACTGGGCAAGGATGAGGTGAGAGCGGATGTGCAGTGCGCAGGCAGCAAGGATAAGGGGGAGATAGGGTAGGTGGGGCTGTGCGAGTTGCCCAGCAGTTGATGAATCACAGCAGTTAAGCGGTGTTTGCACTGTGGTAGGATTAATTTTTAAATCATTTCTGAGGAAAGAGGGGATCATCCAAAAAGTATGCATGCTCATCTGCTCGTTGACATAACAAAGGTTCAACTAACCATTTGGGCATCTGTTCTTTTGTGTCCTGCAGGATATGGATTGCTTGCTGTGTTTATGGAAGGGTTGATAAAGCTCCTGTTGATTTAAGGGTTGCAAGATCAAACATGCAGTCTTTGATAACCTTTTTTAGATTTCTATTCCAGTGAGTTTGTTTTCATTTTCAAGTCCTTTTTCTCACCCTCCCCCCAGCCCCAATCTATGCCAGCCCCATAGTGGACTTTAGTTGCCCTCTCCCAAGTGTGCCTGCCAGCACCTTCTCTTGATAAAGTTTAATTTGTTTTGCTTCAACAAAATGAGTTTTTATCGACCATTTCGCAAAGCTGGAGAGAAAGCAGGAGAAAATGTGTTTGACAAAGCGTCAGCTAGTCAGGCATTAAAACAGAAAGTTACAGAGCTGCAAGATTACAAGGCTTTCCATCAGGGTTGGAGCTATCAAACATTACTTGGTAACTTTAACTAGAAAAACTGCAGCAACACCAGTTCCTGATTCTATCCACAGCTTCCCCTTAAGGAGTTGTTTTTCTTCAGCAATGGCCTGCCTTCTCTGGATGGGAGATGCTTGGCTTTTCCTGGGATGGTGTCTGCTAATTCTGACACAAACACCTCCAAGCTGGTTTTGTGTTGTATTTGGAAATGGGAAGTGCCTTTGTTTACTTTGTTACGTAGTATTTTTAAATAATTTTATCAACTTAATCAATCTAAGCTTTAGGAAAAGGCTTTCACTAGTTTGCTGCCTGCCGTCTTGTCACCATTAACATCCCTGTTTGGGATGGTGCACACTTCCAAACTACACTGGTAGCTAAAATCAAGCAAACTCATTCTCTGTCGCTGCAGATGTAAATAAAACCTAGCCAAGCTTGATATTCTTGTTAAAGTAACCTCATTAAGAAGATTATATCCCTTTTCTTCCCTCCTTCAGCCTCACGGCTTATTTCTGTTTCTCATTACTCTGTTAAAATCAAAACCAAAATGTCTTTCACACATGGTGTGCAAAGACTGTGTATATAACATCATTTCGGGGACTCTAGGAATTGGAAAAATGACAGAGTTTTTTTCCAGGGTGTGTCAGCAGCACATACCTTCTTCAGCAACAAGTTTTGAAAAGAAAACATACTTGGAGACTTCTTCAGAAGTCTGGCTGTGTTGGAAATGGAGGCATTTTTATCTATGTCTTTTCATATAATTTGGTATTTGGTGGCGTAGGTTGAGTGGGAGGATTAGTGGAAGGGAAGATTCCCTGTAGTGACTTTCCAAGGTTTCCAAACCCCTGCAAAAGTCGATTCAAGTACAGCTGCAGTTAGGTTGTTTCAGAGTGGCTGCCACTCATGGGTCCACACTCTTCCCTTTTAAGCTGACTCAGAAAGTGCTTTTTAAAATTCCCCGTCCCGTGGCTTTGCTGACCAGCCAAGCTGCGTGTCTGTTCCCAGTCTCATCAGCACCGCTCGGTCCGAGTCCAGCATCGGCAGGTTCTCGATGTGCTCCTGCCACTGCAGGACTCTCCTAACTGGTTTGGGAGGGCTTTGCCAGCTGTAAGAGTGCACATATGTCCTATGTACCCCTTTGCTTTTCAGCCCCTCGTTCACGTTTGTGCCAAAAACCTGGTGGCGTTCGTCTCTCAGGAAGCCGGGAACAAACCTGTTCTTCTCGCCATGGCTTTAAAGGACAAGACCATGGAAGGAATACAAGCTCTACGGGAAGTGATTCGAAGTTGCCAAGTGTGGTGAAGTTGTGCCATCTGGATTCAAGGAAATGATCTTGAGTCCATGACTCATCAGCACTTATTCAAGAGGACGAGAAATGAAAATGATGGAATGTCTTTGTGCTGGGTTTGGACGTACTGAGGGATTTCATGAATTTTTCTCTACTGTGTAGAACATTTGTGGGTTTCGTTACCATGAGAGGTTTGCAGTCCGTGTAGTCGGTGATGAGACGAGAACAATCGTCTCAACATGCAAGAGAAGAAGTATGTTTATCACGTTGGGTGAGATGTCTGTTTGGGAAATGGCACCGCTCTGCCTTTGAGTCCTGAGTAGCGACGGATGCCAAGCTCCGTAGCTGCGTTGTACCGCAAAGGGGCAACACCCAGTGCAGGGTGAATAAAAGAAACATTGACCAGTCTAATTTTACCTGCTTTCTTTTTTTTGCTCTGTGAAAATCACTTCAATTGAAATGCAAGCCTCGGTAACAAATTAACAGCAGTTGCATAATAGGAGAGATTTTTCTTGCCTGTTTTTAAGGAAATGAGTCCTATATGACTGCTTTTGTCCTTATGTCAATCCCTTTCCTAATGTAGTCTGAATCTGTTTTCCACTTTCCTTCCAGGTTTAGAGAGGCAGATAATTACGCTCTGCAAATTTCATGAAATCTGATGTTAGGGAACCCGAATCAGTGCTGAGAAAAAGACAGATTCTAACAGCTACTTATGGGTTACGTGATACCTGCACATCGCAGAGGCAGCACTTGCATAGCTCGGACCACCTGCACTGAGCTGTCCCACTCCTAAAGCATCTCTCAGAGGAGGCTTGGGGACAGAAGGCTCCTGGGGGGGTTGCACAGGGATGTCTCTCCTGAGTTTATTGAAAAAAAGTGTTAGATGAAGTGATACATGAGTTGATGCAGTGCTTACTAGCCAAACTTCGGCCAGTTGCTTGGGAAGCACAGTTGGTTTTACTTCTTGTGACAAGTAACACCAAGTAGTAGGTTTTTAAGTGAGCTGTTACACACTTTTGTTACTCCATGAACTTGACTGAGGAAACAGAGGCCAGGTTTTGGAGTCTGGGCAGGAAACACTTGTGCCAAGTGCTAAGACTTGTGCTAAGACCCACCGGTACTGGCAGTGTCAGCACAGAGCTTGCGCCTGCCCCACATTTATCCAGCTGCTGGGTCATTTCTCTTTCTAAAAAAATCCCCTAAAAGTAGGAAAGCAGAAAATGCGTTTTGAAAGGACTGTTTTCTCTGAAGTAAGGGTTATTTACAATATTTAAGGGATTATGAGAAATGAAACTTCTTTTCAAAGTACATCCAAACACTGCAGGCTTGTAGCTGCCCTTGACAAGAAATTTCATCTAAATATAATTTTCCGAACTGTGCTTCCAAGAATGAAAGATTTGCATCTGTCAGAACTCCAAATTTTCCCTCTTCTACACTTTTTTTTTTTTTTTTTTTTTTTTTTTTTTTTGTCTAGGAGGTCTGAGGGAGGCGTGTGGAATTTGTTAGTGTCGATCCCGGTTTATTAGTAGTGATCTGTTTCTCGACACAAAATCCACTGTGTTTTCCAAATCCTGGCGCTCTTAAGGTGTCTGTAGCTCCAGCAACTTGTGAGAACAGTAAAGCAATTAGCAAATTGAATGTAAATCACATCTTCCCCCTCAGTGATACGGTGGCATACCGCTGCTGCTCCCTGAGGACCTCAGTGTTGCTCCCTAAAAGCCAACCGCAAGTTCACCGCCTTAGTTTCCTGGTTCTGTGCCACCAGCTCTGCAGAGGCTGGCAGGTAAAGAAAGGACCTGGAGATCTCTCCCATTTGATGCTCAGAGCCAGGTCAGACTTATCTTGCTGCCTTTCCACAGCCGCTAAACTAGATCATGAGCGATTAATTGGTCCTTCGACTTTGCTCCTCTCTGCTCTGCAGTTAGCCAAGGGGAAGGCCTGCCCCAAAACACAAGCACAAGTCTGCCAATGCCACCAGCAGCCTGCCTTTTAGTCATCGCTGTCCCCCAGGTAAGGATTAATTCCCAACTTCAGGAAAACCTGCCTTGGCCACCCAGGCAGAGCTCTTGCCCACGGCTGCAGGGCGTCTGCTGGGCCGGGGACAGCATCGTCACGCTGCGCCGCTGTGGCTTTCCATCCGTGTTTGCTTTCCGGGTGTGGGTGCCGAGCGCCGCAGACCGGGCAGGTGAGTTTGGTGGCTTTTCCGGAAGAGGTGAAGCCTGACCTGCTGCTCCGGCTCCCACGGGACCTGGGGTGCAGCAAGGGTGATCAGGGCGCTGGCAGGGCCCGCTGCCAGCAGGCGGGCAGGGCTGGGAGGGTGTCCGGAGGAGGAGTCTCCCGCGGGTGCAGGTGGAGGAGGGCGCAGGGGATATGGAAGCAGGTGCATGGCAGCCAGACCTGCTCCCGGAGGAGCCCCGCAGGGTGAGTGGGGCTCTGAGGGGTGCGCGGAAACCGGGGGCACCCTCCCACAGAGCAGAGGTTGTCCCAGTCATCGGTCCTGAGCACCCGTGGGAGGGCAGAGGCTGCTGCAAGAGCCCTGTGCGTGCGTCACCCACTCCTCCAGGCAGGTTTTAAGGAGGGTTTGATGCTTCCCTGTCTTAATTTGTAGCTATGTGCTATAGGTCTTTCTTCCTGGGTGACCTGGGCGGTGGTGTGGAGAGGCTGGTCGGGTAAATAATCCCCATGCCCTGGCTTTATCTGAAAGCAATCGGGAGGAAAGGCAGCTCTCTGTGCTGCTGGGGCTGAGCTTGGATGCTCCGCTCGCCGGGATGGGAGTCAGGAATCTCTCCCCCCTTGCCGGGGCGTGTGGTCAGCACCACGGAGGCACTGCTGGGGGCCTGTGGGGGGCTTGCCTTTCCTTTCTGACTGTTACATCCGACTGGGGGCTGCCGCCCATGTGGGGATTTGTCCCAGGTGCTCCAGGACAGTGGGAGGGATGTGAGCTGGGAATCCGGGTTCTGGCAGTCTGTAAGTGGAGGGAAGTTGAAAAAGCTCCATTTGCAGGTGGCCTGCCTGAGCACAGGATTCACTGCTCAGAGTCACTTCTGCTCGGTGCTCACTTAGCATCTCTAATATCCCAGAGAGTGAACGTAACAGGTGAGCACTGCGTGGCAGGTACCTGCAGGGTGTCTGAAAACAGCCTGGCTGGACACAGCACTGGAACAGCCCTGTCGAGGAGCTGGTTTTTGCACCTAATGTTATTCTCTGTAGTCTCCCTGCCGTCTTTGTTTTGGAAGCAAATGGTTCTCTGACTGCATTGAATTGCCCAGCTACCTTGCACGGCCAGGATCTAATTACCTCTGGAGCTGGGAGCCCTGTCTCCAAGCGGCACCGAGGCTTTTGTTTTTAATGACTCGCTCCACCGCGTTCAGAGCGTGACAATGTAGGGGAGCTTGCCAGGACCGGCTGCCGGTGCCACTGTGCTTGTACCATGATGACTGGGAAAGCTAATAGGAGTTGGGATGTCTCAGGCCAGGCATCTGTGGCATGGTGCTTGTTGAAACCAGAATAAACGGGTCTAGGGATGAGCACAGCTCTCCACCATATCCTAGGAAATGGGCTGGATTGAGTCCTTCCCTATCATGATGCTCTGGCAGAGGGAAGGTGTGGACAAATCCGGCCGTACGGCCCCAACCAGCAGCAAGGAAGCGCCCAAAAAGAGCGAGGAGTGATGGGGAATGGGGCACAGCTGGGCTCCCTCCCACCTCCCCGTGCTGTGAGCTATCTCCCTCCTCCTGTTAATGTTTACAAGGCAGGTCCGGCATCGGTGCAGTCTGTCCAAAGACCAAATCCGTCCCCAGCTCTCCCAGAGATCCTTTTTCCTGCTGGCCGGGGCAAGGCCTCGTGCCGGCGGCAGGGAGGAAAACCTGGCTCCTCTCTGCCTCCGTAACACTATCGTCCATCCCCACTGTCCCTCCAGCCACCTTCTCCGCTGGCGGGAGGAGGTACACCGGGACGAGCTCCTGGGACCTCGCCAGCACGCCCGGGCATCTCCGCTTACAGGTGGCTCCTGCCAGGCGGAGGAGGGGGAAAGGTATTTTTAGGACTGTTGATCTGACACCAGCTGAGTTTCCTCTCCTGCGAGGTTGGGGTTCGGGGAGAGGGCAGGAGAGGAAGCCACAGGGTGAGCTCTTTGGTTCATTTTCTGTGTTTAATTGGACCGAGGTTGTTCCCTACCACTCTTATCTGTGGCAGATATTTTCTTGCCTCTCAACAGTTTGTGCTTACAGTTTTACCCCCGGGCGATAGTTACCCAGCAGCTAAAATCTTTGTTTCTTAACAAAGCACTGAGAAGCATCTATATTGTTAGAGCTCTGCTCACAGGTTGTTGTTTGTTTTATTTTTAAAAACCGCTATTGTTTACTTGGGGAAAAAGCAGCTTTCTATAGATTAGCAGAAGGAGAGGCCAAACATGGCAGTTTATACATCTGTTGGCCTTGAGATATGAAGCTGCCCTATAAATAAGAGCTTATTATTAGGTTGGTCCTTGCTGTCTGGAGCCGCAGGGTACACTGTGCCCTTATGCCCCAGCCACCCTCTGTGCTGGGAATGCTCAGTGCCTTGGGGTGACCAACTTTGAGGAGCACAGTCCTGCCAGGGAGATGCTGGAGCACTTCAGCATCCCCAAAGGGCAGCAGCTCTGCCCGCTCTGCCTGTGGCATGGCAGCCTTGCTCCCCTCTGCTTCATCTGGGTGCACTTACCGCCCTTCAGGTCTTGGGATTGGCATTGCCAGTGCACTGAGAACCCCATCATCTCCAAATAGCTGAGGCTGGCCAAGGAACCTGGGTGATGCCAAACCTCTGGCTTCTTGGACACCTTTGGGGTTTGCCCCTAGCAGGCCATGCATGAGGAAGGGAGACAAATTTGGGGGGACCACTGGGATCTGGTGTTTTCTAGGCTCCCAAGGAGATCAGTGTCCTGATGGCTTGTTGGGAAGGGATTCGTTATTATCATGGATGAAGGAATTTAGCCCTTAGGTCTCTGATTCCTGATGGAACAGGGTCCTGAGCCACAAGCGTGAACTCACAGGGGGCACAAATGTAGGCAAGTCTTTCCCTTTCAGTCAGGATAGTGACCCCTGAGAAAACAAGAAGGAACAAGGTTGGGAAGGAGAAGTGTGTGTTTTGAGGGACCGGGGTGCTGCAGACACCTCAGAGACAAGAGGGTCTGCCCTTGATGGATGTTTGCATTTTCCTGCTGGGAGAAGCAGACGCAACCATGGTGAATAGGCTGCTTTGGGTGAGGGAGACCGTGGGGAGAAGATAAACCTCACAGGAGGTTTGTCCACACTGTGTGGTCTGGGAAATCTGCTGGGACCTTCTTCCCCTTCACCAGTTTACTTCAGTCCTGCCTTCCTGTGCCACTCCCCTTGCCTCTCACTCCCTGCAGATGAGTAATGCCACACGTGCCTTCCCCTCTCCTGCGGCGATTGACACACCAGGGCCAGGCACAGTGGCCAGGTTGGCCTCAGTCCCTCCATCCCCGGCCCTTGCCCTGCTCTCAGCTGCCCACAATGACTCCCAGGATGGCCAGCAGCTTTTCCTGACCACGACAGCAGCGCAGGTCATCTCTGGCATCTTTGTGTGGTCGGCGCTCATCGTCACCTTTCACCAGGTACGGGCTGGAGCAGTGGTGTTGATGCAACGGCAAAACTATTGATTGTCCCCAAGTTCATTGCAAATCACTCAGCTCTGGATAAATATTTCCTCCTGTTGCTGCCCAGCGGGGATATCTCCACTGTCGGGAACCTGGTGCTGACAGCTTAGGAGGGTGGACTTTGCCCATGTGCTCCCTGGGTTGGTGCCAGGGCAGGGAGAGGCTGCAGGGCATTGGCGCTGCCCCGATGCAACATCTCTTCTGACACCCTGGGGTCTGTGCCTCTGGGGCACACACCACTGGCTGCCTTGAAACAGACTGCCAGTGGGCATGGGTTTGGGTGCTGTGTTGATTCAGATTTGTGCTGCTGAAGGCAGCCCTTGGGCAAGCTGGTGCCTCCAAGAGCTGGGATGGGGCTGCACAGGGGCTGGCATGGAGGGGGACACCCTCCCTACACAGCCCCGGGAAAGGGACCAAATTTCCACGTGTTTTTGTGAAAGGGATTGCCCTGGGAAAAGAGATGGAGCCCACCTCACATGTCTGTTTACTGCGATGAGTGTGTGGTGCAAAGCAAGCAATGCTGTCACCCTTGGGAGGAGGGCTGATGTGGGACAAGCCCCCTGCAGTCCTGTGGGCTGGGGCTACCTCTGCTTCCCCTCCTGACCGGTAGTAGCCAGAGCTCTGCACACTGGGCACTTTGCAGATCTACACACACCTGAGGAACTACACCGTGCCCAAGGAGCAGCGCTACATCATCCGCATCCTCTTCATCGTGCCCATCTATGCCTTCGACTCCTGGCTCAGCCTCCTCCTCCTCGGCAGCCATCAGTACTACGTCTACTTTGACTCGGTGCGCGACTGCTATGAAGGTAAGCGCAGCCTCCTCTTGGCAGGAAGGCTGATGGCAAAGCAAGGCTCTCATCTCACCGACATATGTCTCAGGAGTGTCCTGGATTGCACAAAGTGCCAAATCTCCATCTCTTTCACTTCCCAGTCTCCCTTCCTCCGTGCAGAGGTTCTCCCCTTCCTTCTCCATCAGCAGCAGGAGGGGATGCCCCACAGACAGACACGAGCTGGTGTCTGATGCCTGCCTGCACGTTCAGAGGGACCCCAGCCTCATGCTCCTGGGGAAAGAGGTTTTCTGGCTGCCTTTGGGGTAGAAATGCAGTTTCTCTAAAGCAGAAGGTAGGAGTACCTAAGAAATTGGGGAGTTGGGGTGTTTGAGGTGCAGAGGAAGCTTGTCAGGGTTGAGGATATTCTTCTACCTTGTTGCTCTCACCCAGGAGAATGGAGGAGTGTGAGCATGCACATTACTGCAGGTTTGGAGTATGTGAAAAATAAACGGTGGGGACGTCCAAGAAAACTGTTCAGGACCTGCTCCTTGCTGGCCACCAGCTGCTCGTGCTGCCCCATAACAATTCTAACATAACATCAACATGCAGATGGTCGCTGGCCATTGCACACCTGCCTGGGCTTCTCTGGGTGTGCCTGGGGGCCAGCTCCACGAGCACTGCTGAGACATCCGATCGCTGCCACATGAACATGTGGACTGTGTGTGCACGGAGGAGCTGCTGCATCTGCGATGTACCCTGGGCACATGGTGTGGTGCGACTGACTCCACTTGGAAGTCAGATGGATTTGACCTGCTGCTCCTCTCTCTGGGTGCTTCCTACATACCAGTGTCCCAAATCCTGATGCAGTGCTGGGGTGGATAAGAAAACACCTGAGCAAGATGGAATGTGAAATCTAACAACCCCCTCCCAGATCTCAATGAGTCCTGCTGATTATATCTGTCCTTGCCTTGTCAGCTTTCGTGATTTACAGCTTCCTGAGCCTGTGCTTTGAGTACCTCGGAGGGGAGAGCACCATCATGGCAGAGATCCGAGGGAAGCCCATTGCGTAAGTCCCGGCATCCCATGAGTTCCTTGGCCCTCCACAGGCTTTCCCCACCCAGCAGCCCCAACGGCATCTCCTCTGGCTTCTGCTTCCAGGTCTAGCTGCTTTTATGGAACCTGCTGCCTTCGGGGCATGTCCTACTCCATCGGGTTCCTGCGCTTCTGCAAGCAGGTGGGTACCCGATGGGGCGTGTCAGCTCCGCTCCCCTCTGACAAAGGCTGAGTGGCAGGTCCTCTCCCTGCTGCCCTGCCCAGAGGGCTCTTCTTCACTACTCTCTTGAAAAAATTGCTATTTTTGTTTTTTTTCCCCTCCGAGGGAGGCAGCTCACCCAGCTCGCCGGCACCTGGCCAGCAGCAGGGAGCTGTGCTCTGTCCTTGCCTCTGACTCACTGCTGAGTCAGGGTCTCCTCCCACTGCAGAGCTGAGATTGCCATCTCTGTCCAGTCCCAGGTTAGCCTGGATGCTCTCTAACTCTCAGGGCTGCGCTGCAGGCTGAATCCCGGCACCAGTCCGTCCCCAAGCCACCCAGTCCCCCAACTTAGAGTGGCTATGCTGCCTTTCAGGAGCTGCCTTTTGGGAGCCCTGCTCCCTCCTGTCTACAGACCTGTAGCTGGTTCCTATTTCACCCCACAGTGTTGGTCACTCCTGTGATGGGAGAACTGCTCTCCTCTGTGTCTCTGTCCCAAGAGCTGAGGGGTTGGCTCGTGTGGAGGGACTGGGGGTGACAGGAGCTGCAGGGAGGGTGGTAAGATGTCCCTGCTGCCCAGGCTGCACTGTGTCTCTCCCCTGTGCAGGCCACGCTGCAGTTCTGCATCGTGAAACCTCTCATGGCCATCATCACCATCATCCTGCAGGCATTCGGGAAGTATCACGACGGGGACTTCAAGTGAGGACGCTGGTCGGGCTGGGGAGGGTGAAAGGGACAGGATGGGTCCCTGCTCTCTCCCAAGGGTGTCCTGCCTCCACAGGGAGCTGCTCTGAAGGTAGTGAGAGCACAGAAAGCCCAAAGCGCCGGGGAACGGAGACTCACTGCCCCTAAACAAGAAAGGGATGAAACTCCTGTGGGCCGTAATAAAAAAGGTCCCATCTACAGAGGAAAAGCTGAGAGCAGACTTCTGTCCCCAGCTTTTCCCCCTGCCTTCCCTTCCCTGGCTGGGCTGTGCTCTCCTCACAGCAAAGCCATATGCTCCTCCCCTCCCCATTTCATCCTTCTTCGCCTCCAGTTGCTCTCGCTTCGCTTCCCGCAGCCCAGGGCAGCAGCTCTCTCGCTCTCTCTCCCTGCAGTGTCCAAAGTGGTTACCTCTACATCACCATCATCTACAACTTCTCCGTCAGCCTGGCGCTTTATGCCCTCTTCCTCTTCTACTTCGCCACCATGGACCTTCTGCGTCCATTTAAGCCAGTCCTCAAGTTCATCACCATCAAGGCAGTCATCTTCCTCTCCTTCTGGCAAGGTGGGTCCCACCAAGCATACCCAGCACTCCTCCTCCCATAGCCCCACCTGACTCAGGGATGCAGGACCAGAGCTGATCCCTCTCCCGTCCCCTGCCCAGGGACACTGCTGGCAATCCTGGAGAAATGTGGGGTGATCCCTGAAGTTCAGATCATCGATGGGAAGGAGGTGGGAGCTGGGACAGTGGCTGCTGGCTACCAAAACTTCATCATCTGCATTGAGATGCTCTTTGCTTCCATTGCCCTGCGCTACGCGTTCACCTGCCAGGTGTACAGAGAAAAGAAAGAAAACTCAACAGGTAACTCTTCCTCTCTTCTTCCCTCCTTCCTTGGTGACTAAGGAAAGAGGAGACCTCCCTTATAGCATTACCAAGGGGATGCTAAAAACCACCAGAGGAATTTCCTTCTCCTGTGCTCCAGGAGTTCCTTCTCCCTCTTCCCTCATGATACCCATGACTCACAACGAGCACAGAAGAAGAGAGATCATGGTGTGGATGGGCAGAATTAGGGGCTGTTGGTATTACGGCACGTGCTTCTGGAGAGGATTCATTCTCTTTGAAACATGGAGTAGGGGTTGCCTGCCTTCTCCTTGGAACTTGCCGCCACAAGCTGATGTGGCCCACAATGAGGCCCTGATCCCAAGGAAAAGTGTCACTCCAGTCTTCGAGCGCTTGGGCTCATTGACTGGCTGATGTCCCATCATCCTCCTGCTCTCCTTGTTTTTCAGCAAACCTTGCCCCAATGCAGAGCATCTCTAGCGGGCTTAAGGAGACCATAAGCCCTCAGGACATCGTGCAGGATGCAATCCACAACTTCTCCCCCGCTTACCAGCAGTACACCCAGCAGGCAATGCAGGAGGCAGAGCGCAAAGCACCGGGGGAGAACGGGCGTGCCGCCTCCAAGATGGATGGACTGAGCAGCAGAAAGAGCAAAAACATTGAGAAGAGGGTGCTGATCCTGTCGGATGAGGAACTGTAGGAGACATCAGAGGGGACAGTGACACTGGAGAGGTTTAAACCCATGCAAATGGGAGCTGTCTCAAGCCTGAGTCAACCTGGTCTAATCGTAGCACTGAGAAGCCAGGAACTCTACCCAAAAAGCCAGTCTCTCAAAGGGAAGATGCAATACCACAGGGAAAAGTTAAATCAAATAGTGCCAGCTTCTGCTGTCCTATCACCACTGGTGTTAGGGACTAGGCTGTCTTTGCTCCTACGACTAAGCAGCCTTGCGCTGCTGTCTGGGCTCTGCCACTCCACTGATGGTGTCTTGATGCCAGCATCCCCCCATGCTGGGGGATGCCAGGCAGCGAGGGGACCCAGGCTGCAGGATGGACCAGCTGCCCTCACCCTCCTCTTACTTCCAAGCAGTGCTGAGACCTGAGAGAAATGCTTTTCTCAGCACAGTTCTGCTCTAGTTTCTCCTGATTTGAGTAAAAAATGATCTCGAAGGGCCCCGTGGAGAAAAGCAGCCCAGGAAGGTGACTTCACTTCACCTCAAAACCCGGTAATAGTTGAAAGACGTCATTCCTTATTTTTACATCTCCTCTCCTTCCCCCAGAAAAGCCTTCGGAGCTGTACAGAAGACCTTTACCAGGGAGGAAGAGTAAGTCATCCTCTTCTCCCTCCAGATGGGGATGCAGCTGTCTGAGTAACTCCCCCGGGAGCAGGACCTCACTGGGGCTAACACAGGGTCTCGCAGCTGCATTGCTGAGAGCGGCCGGTGACAGAAGCACTTGTTTATGTCTAAACCGACTTATCTCTGAATGGATCAGAAGTTAAAAGGGATTCCAGCTTCTTTATCGGAGTCTTTATTAGGGAACCAGACTGTGACTGGTGGTGGTAGGAATGTACTTACTGGGAACTGTCTGTTCCTCCTAACTCTCTGCTATTTACCGTCCCTGGGCTTTGCCCAACCTGTGGGAAGAGAAGCAAGAGCTTAAGCCAACGGGTTGATGGTGGAGGGGATGGTGGAATCGATGGAGAGACGCTGGGGGATGCTGCTGTTGGGGCAGGACTGCCGGAGGGGAAAGATGCTGCATAGAGGGATTCTCCTCAAAACAGTGATAGAGAACGCACATCCTTCTGTTAAACTTCCCTCTGATTTTAATTTTTTTTCCCCAATTTTTAGTCCAATTTCTAGTCTCCTGTTAATGAGATGATTGCTTACTTAAGCACTGTCCCGGCTGTTGTTTGGGAGCCGGAACTGGGTAGTGAAAGGACAAAGGCAAATCTACAGCCTCAGATTTGCAGTCGCGTGGCAAACAAATACTGGGTAAAGCTGAGAGTCGTTTTACACACAACTCCTACCAGGGATTTTTTTTTCTCCCTGCTCTTAAGCTGCAAAATGTAAATCACAACATGAAATTATTTTATTTATGAATTATTGTTTTTTCTAATAAACAGCAATTTCTACCATGGAGTAAGCAAGTGTTTTTCACTTAGCTCAGCAAGCAAAGCCCATGATCTGCCTGTTCCTGCACTAATACTGATGCTCTTTAGCTCAATGTCCTCCCTGCCCCTTGATGCTGGCCCAGCAGAAATACCTGCACACGCAGCATCCTGCACATTTTGGCATTCCCACGAGATTTGTGCTCATCTTTTTCACTTCACAAAGAGCGTGTGTGGCCCCTGCTTCCTCTCCTTGCACCGCGCCTCTTCCAACCCTCGCCTAAGCTGTGGATGCAGCAGCTCAGAGCTGCTGGATCCGCTTTAGCCAAGCTAAGCCCACACTCCAGCACCAAAACGACAACTTTCATTTATCATTACTAGAGAAATCTTATCGTGCTAGAAGCCTGGACTCCACACAAGCAGCCTACAGCTAAGCCAGTCTTGCCAGTCTCTCTGCTCTGAAGTGCCGCTGCTCATTCCTGCTCAGCCGGTACGACCGCTGCCACCTTTCCTGCGATGAGGTCCATAAACAAGAGCCACATGCTGTGTGCATCCAGACACCCACCCAGGGTCCTGTGCATCCTGGGAGCAGCCTTAGTGCTCAGAGAGGAGGCTGCGTGGCTTTGTTAATGCTGCCAGCACCAAAGGAGGGATGTCTCTCAGCTGAACATCTTGGGTCTTCTCCACCCCTCTCGGAGAGGGCCGGCCACAGCTGCAGGAACAGAGGCTGCTCTGGCTCCCGGGGCGAGGACAGACTGCAAAGGTGATGATGACACATCTGTCAGCACACTTGCACAGCCGCTGAGATAAAGACTTGCACAAGAACACAGCAAGAAACAGAGTTGTACTTCATTGCACAATGATCGACTCTGGTGCATAATGGACTGCATTCATTGCTCTTGCCAGCAGGTGCAATTCCCACTGCAGGCAATAACATTTGCCTATTTATGTCAAGCCCTGATTACTGTATTATATGTAAAACAGGTCTTCCTTGCAAGCAAAACAAGGGGAAAAAGAAAAAAGAAAAAAAAAAAGAAAAAAAATTCAGCCGTGACTCATCCAAGTCAGCAGTGTGATACCAGCCTGAAGGAGCCGTGCTGGGCTGGACACCAGCTGGCTGCTGCGCCCTGCAACAGCAGGCAACGCTCCCCTCTCCAGCTTGGCCTCCTGGTCGTCCTTTTTCTTGGAGGAGAGAGAGGCAAAAAAGCTCACAGCTCAGGCTGGGCGCCGTCAAGGCCCTCAAACTGTTACGCTGTCAAAACACATCCACGGGGAACGGAGATACCATCGGCGTTGCAGGCTGGACACGTTCCCCGGCAGACACGGTGCTGTGCTCCTCTGCTAACGCGTCTCCTCCACCTCTTGAACAAGGACACGGGGAAAGCTGGCGGCGAGCACACGGGTGACCTACACAGGAGCCCGGCTGTGCCTGGAGCCAGGCCAGCAGGCAGCTTGGGAGGAACAGGCTTTTATCGCTGCCAGCAGCAGGCTCCAGTGGTCGGCAGATTTGTTTTCCAGTTGTCGCTTGTCCTCAGGCTTTCCCCAAGGACAAAGCTGGGCCGCTATCAGTTCTTCTGGTGCTTTTTGGGCCTGGGTCAGGCAGGTTTACAACTTGCTTGTGTCAGGGACGCATCATCACCCCCCATCATTGCACCCAAGAGAGCTGGGGCTGACCACGCTTCCTCCAAGCAGGAGGGGAAGGAAGGTGGCTGCAAGTGCTGCTCATGCATGGCTGCTTGTCTTGCAGCATCCAGAGGCAGAGAGACTTCTCTTTTTGGGTGCTAGCACCTACCAGCAAGTCCCTGGGCCCAGCTGCCAACAGACAGTAGACTGCCAGAGCTGCATCAGAGAGGATTCATGCTCTTGCAGCCCTGTTTATGGACACTCTTCTCTCCCCAGCTGTAAGACTTTCTCCTCTCCTAAGCATGGTGACATGAAGTTGAGTTTCCTTTCACTGCTGAACGTCCACCTGGCCCCTTCACGATACCCTTTTCCTCCTGAACTAATGCTTTTTCACTCCTCCAGCAGACATGACTGGCCCACCTCCCTCTCTTCTCCTCTCCATCATCACCAGCTCCTCACTGCCATCTCTCTGGGCAGGAGCTGAAGCACCTGATGAAGATTTGCTTGCTCCACCTGATGACTGCAATTGCCCCCCAGGCCTCAGCCAAGTCCTTGCTCAGCCAAACCTGCCTGGCCCCACCTCTGGCACCTAATGACCACCCATTACCTGTTGACACACAAAGGCTTTTCAGCCTTGCTTCTCTCTGCTTTGCCTTACCTCTAATTCCAAACTTTGGCCAACACACCCAACTGCCTCCAACCTATTGCCTCAACCACACGCAGTCCAAGCGTTTCCCATCTTCAGCTGTCCCCTGAAGAAAATTGAACACTTGGAACCTGGGATTAAAGCCAACACAGCCCCTAGGAGCTCAAGGGCACCACCTCCTTTTTAAAGCCCAAACAGGGAAAACCAGAAAGATGGATGTAAGGGGTTAAAGCAGTTTATTCACAAGCAGTCGCGCAGGAACACGGTGAAGGGATATTTCACAACCCAAAGCAGGAGAGAGGAGCATCTGACAGACAAGGGTCCCCAAGCCAAGGGCAGCCTTCTGCAGACAGCTCTCAGCATCGCAGCTACAGGCAGATGCCTGCTGAGCAATTGGTCCCCAACTGTGCTACCATAAATACCCCCTGGCTGTAGGTACTCCCTGGGTTAGAACAAATACACGTGGTCTGAGCATGGGTTCCACCAGACAAGCAGCTTGGACAAGAGCTACCCGTTGAGCATGTTCCAAATACACCAAGGAAGCACCACAGCAAGGCTGGGAGAGGGGCGAGGTCACTGCGCCGGGCTGGGTCAGATGTTTGCGAAGCCTGAGAAGCATCACATTGGCCTCAGCCCAGCCTGCCTCCCAAAAACCCATCGCTCACCGGCAGTGCTGCAGCCGACAGTCAGCTGAATGCTGCACCGGGGACGGGCAGGCAAGAAAACCGAGGAAAACACTCCACTGAAGATCAATTCAAGCTCCAAAATGCTGACCATAGACCAGGGCAAGTCTGAAACCAGAAAATGCTTTATTGGAAAGGTACAAAAAAAACAGTCACTGCAGCTAAATTTACAGCAATAAATTACGTTGTGGCTGTCAAGAGAAAGTAATGGACACATACACAGGGCTATTCGCCTTACAAACAGGAATCCACATTGCTTGGTATATCAATAATTTATTTTATAATAAAAAAGCAGCACAAAAATAAATATTGAAATGAAATTACTGAGTAACCACAGAGGATAGAATGAGCTGGTGATAAAAAACAACTTAAACCAGAAGACTTCTATCATTAAAAAAATGAAAGCAAGTATCCACCATCTACAGAAACACCCCAGCAGACTGAAATACAGACGAAGGAAAACAAATCCACTTACAAAAGTTTTTTCATTTTTGTTTTGTTTTTTTTTTTCTTTTTTTTTTTGTTGGTTTTTTTTTTAAAGTAAAAACAATCATGACAATGAAGTTTAAATGATTTGAGAGAGAAAAAAAACGCCACCTTCTCCTCCTCCCTGGGTCTGAGCCGTCCGATGGCCTGACCGCTCCGTGCTCCCGTGGCATCGTGCCCAGCCCTGCCACAACTTGCCTCCACACCAGCTCTCACCCTCCAGCACCTCATCCCTCCCCGGTCATCCCCGGAGCTGCCGTGTCACCCAGCTTTCGCTTTGCGGTCTCCTCTGGCAGACAGTGGAGTTGGGCAAGAGCAGAGATGCTGACTTGCTTCAAAGGGATCCGGAGCTGCCCTGGAGGGAAAGGTTCCCCACTCCCAACAGAGAGCACAACAAACGCATCCACAAGAACAGAGATGTCCCTCCCGGTCCCTGCCCAATGCTTTCGACTTCTTCTGCCTCCTGCCCGGCCCGCAGTTCCCTCCTCACACTGCGGGTGGGGAGCAACCAAAGAAAGGCCAGGCCCAGGGGAGAGGATCCCAGCACTCAAATCCAGAGCCCTTGCTCCTCAGCGGGGCGGGAGGGGACACAAATTAAAAGGGGCAGAGAAGGGAGCCCCGGCATCCAAACTACTGCAGCAAAGAGACAAGCAAGAGGTCGGGCTGCGGGGGAGCGCTACTGGAGCTGCCCAGGCGACTCTGCGGGCAGCAGCCAGGCCCCCCGCAGTGCTCGCCCTGGGTGTCAGGCTTGCAAGTGCAGGACGGAGAGAACAAAACAAAACAAAACAGAAAGAACATCAGAACCAAACCAAACCCCAGAGGAATGCAACACGACAACCTCAAGCTGGAGGGCCCTCCAGGACGGAGGGTGGAGGAGCTGGGTCTCTCCAACACGGTCAACAGCTTTTGGGTCATTCCTCCCTCCACGTTACCTTGCAATTCTGATCCCTCTGTGGAAGTTTAGCCAGGATATTTCATCCCCTTCCAGGTCACCACCCAGGGAGCCCTGGACTGGCAATTTCTTTTAATAAAGATTTACAGTATCAAACTTGGAAAAAAAATTATTATTTTTTCTTTTTTTACGAAAAATCTGTACGATAAAATGTATATAATTATATATTTATATATATATTTCTCTCTCTTTAAATATTTCCACGTGGTCCTTATGGATATCCAATATGGATTACCTACCATGGCTATGGTATCAACAGCTTTAACAACACCCAGGCCTCTTGTTCTTTATCGAGTGACCAGAGATTTAAGTGCCTACCAGCACTAAACTAGCAATCACTTGGACAAGCCTTTGGCACCCTTCCAAGAACTGGAAAAAAAGAAATACTTGGCCGCAAGGGAAGTGCCACGTAAAGATATGTTTCTCAACTCATTCCAACAGCAAGAAGACCCCACGGAAGAAAGTTCGGCCTCCGTCCCTCTCGGTGAGACCGGTTTGATTTCCCTGGCAGGGGGTCAAGGGCAGCCGGAGGGTGTTCCTATCTAGCCAGGAATGTTATGGAGCTCTGGAGCTGTTTTAAAGACTGGAAGCATTTGGGCATTTTCAAGTCAACTGGCCTTTTTCATTAAAGTTTTCATTTACAGCTTCAACAGTGCCAGGAGTCTCCATTTTGCCTGTTTTCGGAGGCACCTGTAAGGTCTAGGAAAGTTTCCAATGTCTGTGAGCTGGAGAACATGAGAGGACCAGGAAATGACAGTAACATCTTTCTCTTCCTCAGCTTCTGCTGTGGGAGTCAATAACTAGTACTGATACACAGGACAATGATCTGCCCGTTCGGAGATAGGGAGGGAGTGGAGGAGAAATGAGGTAACACTAAGTGTCATCCAAACTCTATGTGTTGGAAAAATCACTTGAAGGAAACTCCCTGCTCCCCTCCATAACACGTGGATCTGGCAGGGGTAGCGAGCCTCAGGAAGCATTTCACTTACACCCTTTCTGGCTCAGTAAGGTCACGGATGTCAACGTTGAGGACTGAATGAGAACCAAGTCTGAGGTTTCTCTCTTCATTAACCTATTTCACAAAGGACCCTCCTGGGAAATCCAGAGACTCCGATGACAAGGTGAAAAAAAGAAAAAGCAAGCTAACAACTTCTTCCAAAGACAAGCAGGGCTTCACTAAATTTCTACAAACTTGCTGCCATTCAAGGCAAGACGAAACCTCAAACAACAAATTATACTGGGTGTCAGATGCCAGTTCACTGTCCCCTTTTCAACAACGGTGGCACTCAATTATTCGCTTTCAGTCCAAAACACTTGTGAATTCTCCCATCAACTTTGTTTTCTGTTCTGAAGCCCAAATCCTCTAAGCTCTTCTCATCTTAAACTTCAGCAATCTCATTCTTTTCTCACCTGCGTGACAACAGGCATCGTCCATTCCACAAGTCTCTGACCTGCCCTGTAAAACTCACAGTCCCTTTTCTTTCCTACTTCAAAAAGAAGAAAAAAAAACAAACAAAAAACCAAACACCAACAAAACACACAAACACCAACAAAGCTATTTTTTTTTTTTCTTTACAGTGACCTGGAAACATTCATCTTTTCAGCGCCGCTGCGCAACAGCAGTCTCTCTCCTTTTGGCTTCCCATCTCCTGCCCGTTGCCGAGCCAGAAATCCCTTTCCAAAACCACTGCTCAGAGCCATATGAACGACTTCTCAATACCAATTCTTCTGTCCCCTACACACGCACCGATTTTCCACCCTGCCCCCTGTGAGCCTCTCGGGATCATTCCCCCATTCCCAAGAGAAAGCGTCAAGTTTCAGGGTCACGCTCACACAGGTTGTCTGAACACTGAGGGTTGTTCATGGTACTCTTTGGATCCCAACTTCAGCGCCTGACATCCTATGGAGACGAAAAGATGTCCAGCTCCCACACAACCTCCCCATATCCCTTCTCCGGTCATCAGTGACTGGTGAGCCCAGCTCTCCGGCTGGGATGTTCATCGCTAACCTACCACTGCTTTTGTCAAAGAGGAAGCTCTGTAACTTCTCTCCTCCTGTCTGAACACTATTGCCCTCTAGTTACACTTCAGTGCTTTAAAAACACCTTCCCAAAATACTCTGCACAAACCCCTTCTCATAGTGCTGATCCCAGCAGAACTGCCCCACCTTTCTCGCAGCCAGTTCTGCCTCCACCTGGCAATACTTGCAGCATTTTTCCTCCTTGTCTTCCCTTCTCCACCCCATCACACAGCTCTTCACAGCATTTACTGTGCCTCCTTCCCTCAAGCTTCAGGGAATCCAGAAAAAAAAAAAAATAAAGCTTCTACTTCAAGACTGTGGATCATTTGGAAGAAATAAACTGCATAAATATACCCAACTGACAGGCACACTTTAGGGAGGGAGCTCTTGGGAAACTTGGGCTTGGAATACAGGAGGCTGCAATGTAGTTTTTACAGGCCACACAGGTAATGGGGCATATTAAAATATGTAAAATATATATTTTTCCATATTTTAACAGCATGGATTGAAAACAAAAGGTTATTCCTAATGGGTGTGGTCAGACCCAAGCATTAGTCTCCATCGTTCCTCCCGCTCCCATCCACTCACAGCAGGACGAAATCTAATCCAGAAAGCCTATATCCCTGCCCTCGTAGCATCAGATGGAAGCGGGGAAGGTAGAGGAGACCCTTCTTACAGGGAGTAGGGTACCACTAAAGGAAACTCTTTTTTCCATACATTCATCTTACATGATGATTTCTACGGTCCATCTGTTTCCTGGCTCTTGAGCATCATTCACGAAGACTCTGGAGGCTCCTCAGGTATCCTCTCCGAGCTGGAAAGCTGCCCTCAGCTGACAGGGATTTGGGGAGGCAGGGAGAAGGAGGAAGCAGATCTTGCAATTTGTACTGCATACAGAGCTCAAATCCTGGACATGAGAGGTTGATGGAGCCACAGAGTCCAGATAGAAGCAGCCAGTTAATTTCCCTTCGTAGGTCTGGGGGGTTTTTTGATTTTCTTTTTTTTTTTCCCTCTCTATTTTTTGCACTTTTGGAAGAGAACTGTTAAAATGCCAATTCTTGACGTGACCAAGGACTCCGGAACAACGCATAAGAGCCTTTTCCCCTCCCCTCTGAAAGGCTGCTAGTTCCCCCCACTGAGGGCACTAGGACGCTGCTGAAAACGGCACAGAACTGGATGAGATTTCAGCTGATTTCACAATGGTGATGACACTGGTGGTGGCAACTTTGGTCGGGGTGATAGGCCCTCGCGCCACAGTACGAGCAAAGGTCTGGAGTGCTTCGTACTTGGAGCGCAAGGCGTCCAGCTCTAGCTTCATGCTGCTGTTTTCTCTGGCCAGCTTCTCCACTTCTTGCTGCAGCTCAACCCGCTGCCTCTCCAGCTCCTCTTTCTGAGTCACGCGCTTGATGCGGCAGCTGGCAGCGTAGCCCCGGTTCTTCAGCGTGCGCCTCCGCTGCTTCAGACGGATGACCTCCTCTTTGGTGAGACCCCTCAGGTGCTGGTTCAGCTCCCGTACGGACATTGACACGAGTTCATCATCACTCAGCACTGGGGCATTCTCTCCTGACTCCTCCTTTACCTGCAAATACCAACAGCACAGGGGTAGCAGCAACGCTACGGGAATGGATGTTCTGGACAGCAAGAAGCGACAGGACACCCCTCAGCAATATGATACTCCTACCTGGAGAACATCCCCAAAGCACTGTAGAGAGCACGTGGCTCCACTAAAACACCAAGGTGAAACAAGGCAAAGATCTGAGCACTGCTGTCATCTGCATGTGGGTAACCCTCGCAAGTCAGAGAAAACAGTGAGCCTGACACACCCCATGTGAACTGAACACTAAGATTTTTTTAAGGAGATAAACGTTAAGCAGACTGAAGCTCCTTTGTGTTCCTTTATCAGGACCCAGAATTCACATCGAATGCTAAAGATGACACCTTCTCTCAGCGTCATGCTGGGACACCGGTGCAGCATCTCAAAAAGCAGAATAGCCACTTGTACGCGGGGTTTAATTCAGCATTTTGTGGCTTTTCGTTGAAGATTGCTCATCCAAGTAATGAACAAAACTAACCCTGGTTGGCTTCAAGGACCACAGCCCAATTTGGTTTTCCTGGCATACAACCCAGAATCTGAAGTTATATGAGAAAGACACCAAGGCCTCATGCCTTTTTCTCAAGCAGGTTTGCTGCCACAGTTATTTTCAGAATCACAGTCATTTAGGTTGGAAAAGACCTCTAAGATCGTCAAATCCAGCACCTTCAAGACATCATCCTTTTGACTCTTCAGAGGCTGCAGGACATCTGGGATGAAAAGCTAAGACACTGGAAAGAAACTGGGATGACGCATGCACAACCCATGTGCAGATCGCCAGCAAACTGGTGCGTCTGAGGCATTTACTGTCTTGTAGATCTGACAGACATCAGCTGAATGCGTCCTTTCCCCAGTGACTCCCAGTCTTGAGAGTAGAAATATTTCATTGACAGGCCTGGGAGCCCTGGTTTTGGAGTGCTGGCAATACCTGCTAGAGTCAAAAGCGTCTTGGGTAGCAACTGGGATACACGAGCCTCCACACCATCCTAGAGACTTTAGACTTATTTCTGGGTATTGCTGGAATTCTTCCACCCTAACCCTCCCTGTAGATAGTGGGAAATTGTATCAGCACCCATTTGTAAGAGTCTCTGAGAATGAAAAAGAACAGTCAAATGCGACCAATATCACACGGAGCGCGGTTCTGCAATAGCCTCCCCTGCCACCCACCATCACTCACTCAGCCTTCTTTCCTACCTTTAATGCCTTGTTCGGTTTGGGATTAGTCGTCATAACCTGAGCACAGTCTTCTGGACAAAACTGCTCAGAAATTGAAACTGGAAAAAACAAAACAAGATTTTCAGGTTACAATAATCTCAGATACGAAGGTAGGAAGAAGATACCCAATACATGGTCCGAACCCCCAACTCAACCACCATTAAAAGAAATAACTACACAGTTATTTAAAATACCTGGATGGATTCAGAGACCAGTTCACCCCATTCAGATACAGGAAAGAGAGTACGTCTTGACAAACACATCACTTTTTAATGGTGAAGATGCTAGAACTACACTAAGATGAAGCAGGGAAGCCAGGGCAGGGAGAGGAGGAAAAGGACACCAGTTCCCGCCTGTAAACAACAGTTACACCAACCGCCACACACCGCCTTGCAACGTGCCACCCTCTCCCAAGGGGATCTGTGGCCTCCCAGGCCCAGTCACTCGCTCACCTCCCTCCGGAGGAATCCCAGACGCTCAGAATGGCCTATTAGGGACTGAATTAAGAGTCACCTCCACTCATAAAAGGCACTGAAAAGCCACAAGACAACAACTCCCTTCATTCTTATTTTGATTATTATTAACCCGGCTCGAAATTGAATCAGCAACCCAGAAAGAAGCTGCCTGGTTTGTAACCTGCTTTCAGTGCCGTCCCCACCCAAAGGAGATGCTCCCAAAAAAACCCCAAACAACAGAAACAAAAGACATCCCCCCCACCAGATGACAAAGCAAGGCAGGAGTTCGCCTCTCCCAACGCACCAAGACTGTTGCTTCCCGATCCTCTCGGCCTCAGACTGCCAGAGCTGACCTGCCTGATATTTCTAGTGACGTGAAGGCACGTCCACTGACAGAGCCCATCCCCTGCCAGACGCTGCCCTTCACTCTCACCTTAAACCGGCAACTACACCCCTTCGAGCAGCGCCTTGCAGAAAATCCACCTGCCCACGCCTCCACCCAAACCCTTCACCCTGCACGGCGGCGGCGGCCTGTCGGGTACCTACCGCGAGAGAGGCGACCGCAGCCGTGCCACCATCACAGCCTCTGCCTGTCGCTCCCCTGGCGGGGAGGGCGCGAGGTGCCGGTCCCCCCCTCGTAGGGTGGCTTCGAGGGCTGCACACCCAGCAGCACCGCAGAGCACACAGCCTGTCTGGCGGGAGTCCTCTCTCTCTCCCTCTCTCTTCCCCCACCTCCCCACCTCTCCAGCCCAGCCCAAACCCTCCCCATTTCCACGTCTGCATCGTGTCACACATCCTAATCATTCATGAAAAATCCAGCCAAAGCATCCCAAGCATGATTCCCTTCTGATAGTTGCCATGGTGACCTTGGGAAAGTAGCCAACCCGGAGACAGTCGCCATGGAAACAGAGAAGCCCAAAAGCAATAATGACTTCAGGTCATGTCTGTGCAAAGACATCACGAGGTCGTCGGAGAGTAAACAAACTCATTCATATCTGCAAACCAGGGGAGGTAGGATTTGAGGGGGGTACAAAGGTGGGGTGTGGGGACCAGCGGGAGCTGTGCGGGTGAAGGTGCTGGCTCAGCCCGCGCCACTGTCACTTGAATTTTACCAGTCGAGACACCTCATCATCACACGACTTACGTAAAAAATATCAAGATGAAGAGCCAGGGGGAGGGGGGAAAAAAAAAAAAAAAAAATCCCGTAAGTTCAACACTGCGAGATACTATCCTAGATATTAGGGAGTGTATTTAGGCGCCTCCTCTATTTTTAAGCCCGAGACAGTGCTGCTCTCCATGTCTGGAGGAGGGACAAGGACAGCCGCACAGCGCACAAGCCAAGATGCTCCGTGATGAATGGACCACTTACAGCAACTGGTGTGCGCTGCATTTTCTAGAGCATCACCGAGTCCTTCCCTCCTCTCCTCCAGCACCGATTCCCACCCTGGGCACACCTCCAGCAGCCCCTGCCTCACCGGGGCTGTCGAAACGGTCTGGGCACGGGGCAGGGAAGCAAATTCTAGCCCCCAGCAGCCTTCTTGGAGGCACAGGGATGCAGCTGACCTCTGGCTGCCGCCACACTGGCTTTTGCACGAGGGCTGACCGCAGAAGGGCAAGATCTCCTGCGAGCTCCGGCACCTCTTCAGAGCCCAGCGTCGCCCTTTCGCCGTCCATCGCTTCCCCTCCGCGCCGGACGCTCGCCGCCCACCCCTACCTCCAGGCCGGAGGCGCAGATGTAGGCGCTAGCAGGGAGGAGGAAGGAAAAAGCTCCTCGTCGTCTTGGCCCAATAGTCCCGGTGAGTCGAGGAGAGGCAAGAGGAGCTGCCAGTGCGTCAAGGAAGCGGCCGGCAGCCCCCTCCCTGCAGACGCAGAGCCCTGCGGGCCGCGCAGGCAGTTGGTGCCATAGTTATGCAGTGAGTCACCAGCTGTTTACAGAGTTCGGGAGCTCAGCATTCCCACAGCATCAGAAACTCTTCCTTCCCTCGCCGTGCCCCCCTCCCGCGCCACCCCCATCCCTACAAGGGAAAGGGGCACGCTGCCGGCCCGCTGGCGGCACTCCGCGCTGCTAAAAGCGGAAAAGGAAAGGCAAAAAGGAGGGGGAGGCCGACAACAGACCCGTCACACCCACCGATTACACAAAAAAACCCTTTTGATCCTCACCCAGCGCGTCTTCAAAGCGCTTTCTGCGCCAGCCGATGGAAAAAGTGAACGGGGCCGCTCGGTTGCGTGGAGATGGAAAGAAATGTAAAATGTCGTGGAAAACAAAAGCCAAGGGGGGAGGTTGCCTCTGGTGGGGGTCAGCAGACAGGCTCACCTGCCACTCCGAGCAAAGCTCCAGCTCCATGTGACAAAAGTCCTTTGGTCACCTGTTGCTCTGTGTCGCCGAAGCAACACCTCCTTATCCTGTACATCCCTCATCGGACAGCACAGATACTCGGTAAGGGGTCCTGTGCTGCACGCCTGTCTGCCCCTGCACACCAAAGCACCCTGGATGGGCAGGCATCCCTTGGAGATGGGCTGGGATCCATCCTGTCGCACCAGGGGCGACGGGCCGGAGCTGATGTCGGCACAGAGATGAGCAAGAAGGGTCATCAGGGCACCATCAGGAATTGCGACCCTCTTCAAACGAGGCTGGGAAATTGGTGTCTGCTCTGAGCCTAGGGGCAGGATTTGGCAGCACAAGTAGAAACACTCAAACAGGCTCAAGTCTTGCACTCAGACACGAGCGCCAGGGTGAGTCTTATCTCTTGCACTAGATGAACCCACAGGTGTGGTTCAGTCTCCACTCGAAACCGATACAACACTCACAACCCATACCTACAGTCCTCCGGCGCCTTGAGCTTCATCTCCATCTCCCCACCTACAACATCCTTCCCATCAGGACTATTTGGGACTACTCAGCTACCAACAACAAGCTAAACTCAGCACGGCATCTCCCACCGCTGGAAGGCAAAACCCCACAACAAAATCCCAAACCATCCCACACACGCATCGTATCCAGCAGTGTCCCCTAAACATGCTGCACAGGGGTCTTCTGGGACCCTGGGCTGCAATTTGATTATTAGAACCCTTTTAGTCTTTACCCTATTCCTGCCCTTCTTTTCTTAATTGCGTTTGCTGCATCACGTCTAAAATTAGGAGCTCAGCTTTTTGGAACAAGGACCGCATTACATCTCCCTTCTGTAAGCAGTAACGACACACTTTGAACGCTACATAAATAAAACGGCGAGTAGTAATACACCAACTGTAAGGGGCAAAGGCTTTTCCAGAGCAGCTTCACGCTTGTATTTAAAGCGAGTGTTTTGACTGTGGGTTACATAAAGAGCCCTTGTAATTCAGCAATAAAGTTACTCATTGACAGCCTTGCCAGCGTCCTGTCCCCTCCCTCCCGACTCCTATGCCTCTTGCAGCATCCTCCCTCAAAAACCTGGAGGTCTCTGGCTGACGTTCCAAGCCTGATAGCCTCAACTTGGACCATCTAGAGATCCCCAGCTCCTTTGCTTTGAAGGGGGAAGAGGGTAAAAAGAAAGCCTGACTCAGGCAGAGGTAGGACAGAGCTTTTTACACGAGGCTTGCAATTAAGGAGGAAAACATGCCAGAATGGGATTTCAGACTTTCCACACTACAGGGCTTTCAAAGCGTGCTACGCATTAAGGAATTACTATAAAGTCACTGTCAGCACCTGCGGATGAACTCAAATTTTAAAACTCTTTCTACACTGAAAGACAACCCAGGCCAGAACACGAGTGCCTGGCAGAGAGCCCCGCTGGCGTTTCGCTTCCATCCCCAGACACATACAGCAAACCGAAAACACGCAACCCTCACCTTCAGCCACGCCAGCAACAACTTCCAGAGGGCAGAAAAACAGCGTAAGGATCAAGCAGCGATGGGGATCTCTGCCATCGCGTCTCAATTCGGCACCGACACTTACGCAGGGAATACTCTACTCGTTCCCAAATGCGGCGATTTAATTCCTGGGCAGCTGTTTTAGTTAAAATTTCCCATTTATCCCCAAGTTATTCCCAGCTCCAGAGCACTAACAAAACGGATGTGCCTACCAAGGGTAACATCTGAGCTGACAGGTGAAGGGAACTACAGATGCTCAAATCTTCGTGGCTGTGCCTCTGCCGCTCGGAGGCACGACATGGATTTCCAGCACATTGCAGCATGGTAGGCAGAGCACCATCCCCCTCCCCATCATTCAAAAAGCCATTCTCCTGCTCTGACAATCTTCACACATCCTGTAAGGCAGACTGACGCTTGTCACTCATTTGTAATGCGAGCGGGGAGGGATGGGCTGGTGGTGTGAATCAGAGAGTAGAAGCATATGCGAGGCAATATATTTGACAAGAAGAGAGAGAAGACACAAGGAGGGGGTGAGTCACTGTTTACTGTTCTAGAGGAGCTCCATGCAGCCCTCACCCAGCTGGCCAGCTTTCCATTTCCCTTATGGATCGGAACCAGCATCCAGCAGCAAAGAGGAGATTCAGGAACCTTCAGAGCACATTTGAGAGCTGCCAGGACACGGCTCTCTGAGGCACTCTCTGGGGAAGCCTGGACAAGGATCAGACAGTCTTCAGTGGTTTGGTAAACAACCTAGTCTGATGCTGCAGAGAGCCTGTGGTTAGGGAACTGAGGATATGGAGTTCCAGGAGGGTATGCTTGTGTGTCACCTCAGACACTTCATGGAGGAGGTGGCTGAAGGGGAAAGGTATGCGGCAGCCAGCCCTGGTACTGACAAGCGTACACACTTTTTCCATCACGCGCTCCTGAAACGCAGTGACAGGGCTACACCAGAATTACACCTCAGCATCACTAGCCCAGAGATGCATCTCCTCCAGACAGCCAAGCTGAGCCACTGTGCAACACTCAAACTTCCTCAGACACCCAGCTGGATCCCAGGACAGAGCTGGAATTGGGATTCCTAACTTTGCTGCTCCTGACCCCACGTGCCAGCCATCGAGTTGGATGTCTTCACCGACTGCTAATAAAGAAACACAACATCATCGCTATTCAGGGTCCTGCAATATTTCAGAGCAGTGGGATTTGCTCACAACCTGTCCCTCCGCTCGGGAGCTTAGTGGCGGGCTAATCGCTCTCGTTACTGCCTTCTCTCCCCGTCCAGTTCTTGTATCGATGGTCACAGAGCACTGCATCCCTTGGGCTCGCTTTGTGCTTGGAAGACTCTCTGCCCGAGTTTGAAGATAGCCTGAAACAACAGCTCAGGCAGAAGTGGAAAGTGCCTGTTCATCTCCACAGGGTGCTGAGCCTGAAACTTCCTGATAATTGAAAGTGCTAGCACCGCTCAAGTATTTCACAGCTGGATGTTTACAAAAAAGATCAGCGAGGGAGCTTATCCCACAAACCCCGACTGCCGCAGGGGCCAGCGCTCCCAGCTGTCCTTTCTTTGCTTCCCAAACATCTCACACAGCTAGAGATTTTCAATACCAAGTTCTGCAGCGCATTCCATGCCATTAATCACCTTCCAACGCTGATGGAAATAAAAGCGTATCGAGCTGATCTGTATTTTTTCCCTTTCAGGAGGCACACAGAACTCCTTGCTGCAACAGATTGCCGAGACGGACGACAGCGCAGAGACGACATAAAACATGACAAAGCACACCGTCCTTGACAGGCAAGCAAAAAAACCCAAAACAACAACCGCTAACAAATTTCTGCCTCTGGTTCAGAAACACTTGCGAAGCAGGATACCAGCCTGGCGCAATACAGCCAGGAACATTTAAAACGGCTCAGGGACAAAGCCCTGACAAGCTCAGGGCCCGCAGGAGCGGGAAGGGTGTCCCGACGGCGAGAGTCACCGCCTGCCCCGATCTTGCGGCAGTCGCCCCGCTGCTGCCGGATCACCGTCCGTCCTTCCATCCGTCCGTCACCTCCGGCGAGTAGGAGCAGAGTTAACTCCGGTGCCGCGCAGCCTTGCGTGCAGCCATTGGGCAACCGCGGCGTCCATCACCTCTAGGAAGTGACTGCATGAGGAAGGCTTCTCCGCAGGCAGCACCGTATACACGGAAGGAGAGAGGGAAAAGCCGAAGAACGCGCGCGCCCGTTTCATCAAGTCAGAAAAATCACAAGGTAAATTAGTTTGCTGCTAAAACTCTGACAGGACCACGGCGCAACGTGCCGGGCTGGGGCGCAGGGCTGCACTTCTCGACGGACGGGGCTTATAAAGACTGAAAGTGCAAGAAAAAAGGCGTGCAGCTTTCTGGGGGAACACTTTTATCAACTCCCCCTTCCTGCCCCCTGTCACCCCCCCTCCCCCCCAGAGCCAGCTCAGCTTTAGGACCATGCTGGCAAAGGCAGGGGTGGCCAAGTGAAAGTGAAAATAGAGGCCTTTCCCTTTTCTGTAACAACTTTGCCCAAAGGGGGCTCGTTCCTAATTTGAGACCTCATGGCCTGCTTTCAGCAGAACCTGTAAAATAAATCCTCCACGGAGCAGTCCACGAGGGAGGGGAGCGGGCTCTCAGCCTGAGGAAGAGGAGGAGGAAGGTCTTTCTCAAGCAGACCCTGACACCCTGCGAGAGTTCGGAGATCTCAGTTCCCCTCGCTTGCGGCCTGGATGCTTCCCCAGTTTTTATGCCACCGCCTTCACCGGGAGCTGAGAAGAGGTCCCCCAACCCACCCCATTTCTGACTAAACCCCCAAACCGTCCCGCACCCACCAGACAGTCACGCGGCAGCGCCCGCTCCCAAAGTGTCACTGTCCCTTTCCTCCCACGGGCATGTCACCGGATGGCTGCAGAGCACCCTATTTCCAAGGCTTCCCCCCCCCACACACACATCCCTCCCGCCAGCTCCGGGACCAGCCCGAACACACCAGGCGCCTCTCCTTCTCTCGCCCCAAAAGGAGCCGTGCTTAGGGAAGATAACCCACCCCCGCACCACCCG
>VWZK01017448.1:605364-619016 GCA_013396935.1 Baryphthengus martii | reverse complement strand
TGCGGTGCCGAGCCCCGCATCGCGGCGACCCCCGCCCCGGCGACCCCCACCCCATGGCAGGGCTCTCCTGGGCCCCTCTCCGAAAGTTCCCGCTGGAGGCCGTGACGCTTTGCACCCTGACGCGTGGGGGGCTTGCGGTGCCGTGGGGCGGGGACAGCGGCGGCGGGGGAACGTGGTTTGGGCACCACGAGGCTCTCCGGGGTGCTCAGGGTCTGCTCTGGGCTCCGGGCTCCTTGAGGTGGCCGCTGGCAGGGCTTGGGATTGCTCTTCTCCGATGGCCACCTGGCCAGCCTTTGGCCCGGCACTGTTGGGCCCCAGAGGCCCCTGAGCGTGGCGAGTGGGTCAAAATGCCACCTCGGGTCCAGGTCCTGAACCCAGCCCTTGCTCTTTCCATGCGCAACTGCAAGAGCTGCTAGCACAGTACTCCTGACCTCAGTGGCGTGACCCCAGGAGCATCCAATAATGATGAAAATGCATCCAAAAAATGTTAATAACATGGGTAGTTGACCGAACTCAGTTGCCTTCATCGAAACTGGGCTCCCTTTGAGTTTTTCATGTTCACGACTATATTGGTAAGTCTGTGCAGGGCCTGTAGAATTTGTACTTTCCTGTCTTGGGATCAAGTACCCTCATTGGAGCAGACCTAAGGGCCATAGTAGAGGCTTTGAGTAAAATCCCATCTTTTGCTGTTCTCTTTGCACAATGCAAAACACGGGTAGCCCCGCGTCTGCCACAGCCCCGTGGCTCCATGCAGTTGGAGAGAGCCCCGACTGGCACAGGGTTTGGGCAGACACGCCTCCCTGCTGTTAAGAACCCCCCCTTTTTTTAATTGGAACTGAGTTAATGAGGTTGGGTAAAGCAGCCAGGCAACAGCACGAAGCCGCCTCGTGGTGTGGCTGCGATGGCGTTGGCCTTCACCACTCCCAGATCTGCGAAAAAATATTTGTCCCAGGTGCTGGAACTTGGTAAGCTCAGGGCTGGAGGGCAGGTTTCCCTCTGGTCCCCGCTGATGCCTCTGAGATGTATCTCCAAATCTCCTTTACATCCTGGGAGCTGTCTGGTGGCTCAGAGAGCCAAGACAGACAAGGAAAGGGGTGCTGGTGGTGGGAGCCTTGGGGCCACCAATGTCCCAGGTATGGCCACCTGCTCCTATGCCCTCTCTGAGCGCTAATAACCAGGAGTGACCAGAGCCATCCTGCATCATCCAAGGTTTCTCCCTGAGACATCCACGAGACAATGATCCCCAAAAGCAGGAAGGATGGATTGATGGTGTCCTGGGTGGAGGGTCTCACGCTCTGTGGTGACAGGTAGAATTGGGGTATTTCCCCCTGTCTTTGCAACTCGTGTTTGACAGATCGCACATGGCCTGGAAGGGGGGAGTGTTGTGACATGAACTTCTGTTTCTGGGTGAATCGTCCTGTTTACAACTGCTCTTACTTTTTGTTTTCACTCCCTGAGGAAAGCAACTCAGCTCCAAAGGTCTGTTGTCCTTTGCTGCTGACCTTTAGACAGCAGCAGTTTTTGATAGTAAACAAGGAGCAGCTCTCCAGTCCACTGAGAAAGGGAAAGCCTGGGCAGGGAGCGTGCAATTATATACGCTCATTAACCGGATGAACGAGATGCATGGGAGAAAGGACCGATGGTGGAAAATGGGCTTTCTTTTGGGAAGCGTGGGGTTTTGTGGGTCTAGCCTACCTGCTGTGTGCTCAAAATACGTCTGGCATCACAATTCCCTGGAGCCAGGGTGCAGGGTTCAGCACAGGCACCTCTTTGATGCTGCTTGGAGTGAAGTGCTCTCACCCTAAAAGGGGGTAGAGGTGTTAATACTCTGGGGTTCGAGCCCCTGCGTGCACCCAGGCTGGGGAAAAATCTCAAAAATTGCTCATCTTCTCCATTCTCCACCTCAAGGCTTTCAAACAGCATGGAGTGTAAATACCTATATCTAAAAAAAAATAAAAACGCAAAGCACGTGAACCAAGAGGAGCTAGCGGCTGAGAAGTGGCGTGTGTGGAGGCGCTGCTACTAGAGAGGAGCGGTAGGAGCCGGGCGTCTTATAGGGTTTTTACGGTGGAGCAGAGAGAGCTGCAGTGGCTGGGAGCCCTGCCTGCCTCTTGCCTTCCTCCTGCCTTCCTCCTGCCTCCTGCCTGCCCGCTGCCCGCAGCCACAATGTCAAGAGGAGACACGTGTATGTAAGCGCCTGGCATGGCCGGAGCGGGGCCCAGGCAGGTCGGGCAGGGGGGTCCTGGGGCCGGGGACCCCCCCGGCCTCAGGCACTGGCTGCGTTCACCCCCCAAATGTCACCGCTGCAGGGTGGCATCGCGGAGCGGCCTGGCATGAGCACGGGTGCATGGGCTGGTGGCGGTGCCGAGGGCCGCGGGGTTCGCAGGCCTGGTAATGGAGGGTGGGCGCTGCCACCCCTGGAGCCACCCACAGGCGGGGAAGCGACCGGCGGTTGCCTGAGGCTGAGGGGCTGCGTGAGGCAGCTCAGAGGTGACTTTGGAGCCAGGCCCTGGCACCTTGAGCTGTTTTGATGCCGGAGCTTGGGGAGGGCTGCTGGGGAATAAAACCTGCTTTCGTGGGGAGAGCTGTTTTGCTGAGCTTTCACAGATTGCAGGGCGGAGGCGAGCGAGGTCTAGCTGCCTATGGCTTGGGCAGGAGGTGGAGAGAAGAAAGTTTTGTCACTTATTTAAGATGCTGAGATTGCTCCCTGCACTCAGTGGGAGCGTGGGGGTCTCCTTCACTTACAGGCTGGGAGATGTTTGACTGAGAGGTTGTTAAAATCAGATTTGATCAGTGGGAGGCAAAGACTGACAGCATATTCCCTGCTATCCCCCACCCAACCCTCCTCAGGGCTAAAAACTCTGACTCAGGGCTTTGGGTGAAGGCAGCGTATGCTCGGAGCAGAGGGTGCTTGGAGGAGAGGGTTCTCCACACTTCAGAGCCGCAGCTCCCAGCACCATGGCTTTGTTCCCACGGGCAGAAGGATCTCGCTTTTGCTTGCAGATTCCAGAAACGCTGCAGCCTGTAAATTCAGACCTGTGAAAAACTCCTTGAGGGGCAACTGAGCCACCCCCTGAGATCAGGTGGGGTTCAGGCCGATGGCACTTTGTCCTTTGGGACTGGTGGAGAGTCGTGTGGCAGTGTCTGCCCACACTCCAGCAGCATCAGGACCACCCAACCCTGGCAAAGCCATCCTTTGCCATGTTTGCTGGGTGCCTGTCAGCTGAGATGTCAGATCCTGGATATCAGGATGCAGGGTGCCGAGGAGGGCAGGCCCCTGAACCGTGGGTGTCAGGAGCAGGGAAGCCAGACTTAGGTGAGCTCTCCCCCTCTGACTCCTTCATACCTGCCTCCATCTTCCCCTCACTCCAGCACCAGGACGATGAAGTCGTACCAGAAGCTGAGGACAGTGGTGCCGCAGCCGGCAACGTGCGGAGTGGAGGAGGAAGGGGCCGCCTCGACACCCACCAGCCATGGGAAGCTGACCCCATGGTGGGTGGGCAGCGGGCTGCTGGTGGCTGCCGTGCTGCTGAGTACTGTCACTGTCTGGGTGCTGCGGCAAGTATCAGGGGGCTGGCTCGGACCCACACCACCCCCCAAATGTCTCCTGGTACCTGAAAGCCACCGCTTTGACTGCTACCCGGAGCGGACCGTGGTGGTGACCCAGGAGCTCTGCGAAAGCCGGGGGTGCTGCTTCATCGAGAGTCCCTCGCTGGTGGGGGACAAGCAAGGGGTACCCTGGTGCTTCTACCCCCCTGACTTCCCCAGCTACACCCTGGAGAGCCTCAACCAGACGGCGCTGGGCATGGTGGGGTTGCTGGTGCGGAGGGAGAAGGCCTATTACCCCCAGGACATAGAGATTCTGAGGCTGGATGTGGAGTTTGAGACGGACACGCGGCTGCACATCAAGGTGAGCTTCCCGCTGGCTGCCCTCCGGAGGTTGTGCCTGCTCTCTGGCATCCCTGCAGCCTTCATCCCATAGGTGACCATGCCCTGCTCAGACTGAGTCTGGAAGCTACTGTGCTCCAGGAATGGCTCAATGTGGCCAATGAGCATCTCCAGTCCTTTGCCCTCTTGCTTTGCTGGTCTTTAAAGCGTGTTTTCTTCCTTTTGCAGATAACAGATGCAGCCAACCCACGGTACGAGGTACCCCTTGAGGTTCCCCGAGCAACAAAGAGAGCGGAAAACCCCATATACAGCCTGGACTTCTCCTGGGACCCCTTTGGGGTGCTGCTGCGACGCAGGGCAACAGGGACGGTGCTGTAAGTACCCACTTCTTTCACATCCCACAGCAGATGGGGGAAAGTTCAACCCACCCCAGACAGGCTCCAGCATGCTGGTGGGTTGTCCTTAGGGGAAACCATGCTGTGGGATCTACAGACATATAGTTACTCTTTGTGTTTCTATCAGTGCTCGTGTGGGGATGGAGCAGCACATGGCTTCCTGGCCCCACAGGCTGGCCACATGATTGCTGTGGCCGTAGCAGAGTCAGGTGTGATCAGCACCTCTCCAAAAACCTCCCAGTGCCCTGATTTCTTGCCAGGTCCTACTGCAACCAAACACTGTGCAGATCCCCAGCACAACACCAGTAAGGGGCCTGGTGGTTCAGGGAAGGGGCTGCTGAAGGCTTGTCACCACGAGTGCCACACTGACTGGTTGATGTATGGCCAGGGTGTTTTGGGATCCCATCCTTTCCTCCTCCTCCTTCCCGTTTGCTGGTGCCTGTGGTATATCCATTACTTGGAAGCTGCTTATCAGCGACAACAGGCTGAGAAACCCCACCGCCATATCTCCTCGGTGGTTAGCAATAACCCGGCTGGAAACTTCTGGTGTCAAAGGCAAGGCTGTGCTGGGTCAGGCTGCTTCAGGCTCGGGCTGAGCCTCATGTCCAGCCAGACGTGAATTTGCTACCTGGGCCAAGGTGTTGGGTCTGGATGTGGAGTGGGACGTACGTTGCTTTGCTGGCCCTTGGGATGCTTCAAGAGGGAAGAGGTCGATTATTGATGGGCAAATGGATCCCAATAGATGCCAGCATTCCCTCTTGACTCTTTCTCTCCCTCGGTGTCACCTCGGCAGGCTGAACACTACCGTGGCCCCTTTGCTCTTCGCTGACCAGTTTCTCCAGATATCCACATCACTCCCGTCCAGGTTCCTCTACGGGCTGGGGGAGCACCGCAGCACCCTACTGCACAGCCTGGACTGGACCACCCTCACGCTGTGGGCCCGCGATGTCTCTCCCACGGTACCATCTCCCCCCTCACCGCAGAGGTGCATGGGGCAGGGACGGGGGTACTGCTCTCCAGCGCGTTGGATGAGCCCTGGGAAAAGATGGCAGGAGGATGGGCAGCGGCGCTGGGAGAGGCAGGGGGTGGTCAGGGCCGACGGGCAGATATGTGCCAGGGAGGATTTCAGAGCAATTGCAAAACACTCTTGGCACTCTGAGGGCCCTGGGTGTTTTCCGCTCCACCCTGCCGCTCGTGCAACTGGTTGTGGCGAGGCAGGAGGTTTCCCCCTCGCCCAGCACAGCTCAGTAATGGCCCCTGTGCTGTGAGGAAGAAGCAGCTTCCCACGTCCTTTAGCGTCAGCTCAAAAACTGTCCTCATCTCTTGCCTTGTCCTCCATGGGGGGAGACAGGTGCCTGGTTAGGTGGTGGCCACAGATGCATCTTGAGGCCTTTTAGTCACCCCTGGGGCTGTGGGTCTCTCCCGCTTTGCCCGGGAGCTGTTCTCTCACTCGGCACCTCCTCTTTGCAGGAATCATTCAACCTCTACGGCGCTCACCCCTTCTACCTGCTGATGGAGGAGGGTGGAGATGCTCACGGAGTTTTCCTCCTCAACAGCAACGCGATGGGTAGGTGTCCTGGGGGACCTTGGGTCAGCTTGTCTCTGGAGGAGGACCCGGAAGGTGGGGACAGATGGGAGCTGCCGGAGTGGCTGGTTCAGGAACTTGGGGCGAGAGGAAGCCGTAAAAGGGAAAGATGTGGTTTGATGGCTCCGTTATTGAGCGTAGCCATCTGTTTCCTGGCTACAGAGAGGCTCTTTAGCAACTGCCGAGCAGTTTAACCACACGCCCAGCTGCCGAGTTGCCGTCGGAAAAGCAAGTCCCTTGTGTGCGGGTCCGTGCCCGTTCCCCATCCATCCTGAAACAACCTTGCCCCCAGGCCCGGCAGCGTGGCACGGCTGGGGCGCAGCCAGGGATGCCGGCTGCCGCCCGCGCTCTTCCCAGCTGTGCCGCGCCGGCTGCGGCCGTGGGAGCCACCCGCGTGTGCCAGCTGATAACGCAGCAGCTCCCGTGGGCTCCTGTTGTGCTGGGGATGGAACCGGCGACGGCACCGGCGACCACCCGTCCCTCCCAGCAGCCACCGCTTGCAGCCAGCTGGGACGACGCTGCGCACGCCGGGGCTCCCTTAGCTCCAGCTGCGCTCGGCTTTATTGCAGCGATGCTCCCGAGCAAGAGCTCACGGGAGATGTGACCACCGAGCTGAGGGCTCGTTCCTGTGAAAATCCCTTCCCAGGAAAGCCCTTCCTCTCGCATGCTCGCTTCTACAAGTAGCTCTGGATTCACTTAGGAGAGGATTCTGGGGGAGGACGAGAGGAAAGCCCTGCACGTGCTTGGTCTTTAAGTGGAAGCTGGGAGAACTGCACAGCTTTGGGCTTAAAGAGCAAATCTGTGAGATAGGGAGCTCTCTCCCCACGTAAACCAGCCATCTCCCTGGGCTGCCGTGATTTAAGATTCCAGATGCCCATTCAGTATCCACTGAGCACCAGGCAGGGATTTTTCCATTCCCCTGCCGGAGGCTGAGCGCTGCCTGTGCTGCTGGCTGGTCCCTACTGTGGGGTTGGGGTCTGGGGGTTGTTCCTCGGTTGTCACTGTCTTTTTCTCTTCCCTCACCGTGCCGAAGAGGTGGCCCTGCAGCCCGCTCCAGGTCTCACCTGGAGGACCATTGGGGGGGTGCTGGATTTTTACATCTTCCTGGGGCCTGATCCCAACATGGTCATCCAGCAGTACCAGCAGGTGATAGGTAAGTGCCCACACCCCAGCGCAGCCATCTGTGGGCACCTTCCCTGTGCTCCCATCCCTGTCTCACCCCAGCTTCACTGCTGTCCCCAGCCCTCCCAGCTGGGAAGGAGTCAGCAGTTCCCAGCCATCCCATCCCTAACCCTACCTGCACATCAGGGGTCAGTGATCACCTCCTTTCTACCCCTCCCTTTCCCTTCCCAATCGTTTTGAGATGCTTCTTGGAACACCTCATCTCTGCTCCCGCTCTCCCGCTGCAGGTTTCCCAGCCATGCCTCCTCTCTGGGCACTTGGCTTCCACCTCTGCCGTTGGGGCTACGGATCCAGCAATGAGACCTGGCAAACTGTGAGAGCCATGAGGAACTACCAGATCCCCCAGGTAACCAACCCCTCAGACCCGTGGAGGGGGAGGCTCCAAGATCCATCACCCCTCCCTGAGCCTCTGTCCTGCAGGATGCACAGTGGAACGACATTGATTACATGGATGGATACCGGGACTTCACCTTTGATCCCCAGAAATTTGCCTCCCTCCCCTCACTGGTGGAAGACCTCCACAAACACGGGCAGCACTACGTTATGATCTTGGTACCCCCTCCTCTTCTCCCTCTATTCTGTCTTTGCAGCAGGGCTGAGGTATAAGACAGAGGCGTAAGGGATGCTCGTGCTCCCAGCTGACCATTTCCAGCCCCGGGGATTTTTATCCGAGGCTGGTCCCCAGTGCTGGGCAGGCAGCTGTAACCAGCCACTGGAAATCCCCCGAACACAGGGACAGTGGAGACACTGGTCAGGTTCTCCTGCTGAGCTCCTGCCTGCTGCAGGAGCGTAAGGATGTCCCTGTGAATGAATGGAGGAACTGTGGGTCAGGCTCTTTACCTCATGGGTGCTCAACTCTGGTGCCCCCACATCCCCACAAGTGCTGGGATCTCATGACCCGGCTGTGATCTCCCTTCTTCCATCTCAAGGAAAGGAGGTGTGGGTTCTGCTCGCTGGGGATGTGGGGACTGGGGGGGTCCTGAGGAGGGAAAGGCCGGGTTCCTCCCTGTTGAACTCCCCGTTGTAGCTCGAGTCCGTCCGTGACCCAATGTTTCTTGCATAAGCACAAGATTTCTTGTATTTGTCCTCCCCCCTCCCCAAAATGCCACAACGGGTCCTGGGGACTTGCAGAAGTGACATTTTAGAAAACATGCCTGGAAGTGCTGAAGCAAGTTTCTGTTCCCCTTGGGGGAAACAGCCACTATGTGTGGGCTCTGGCTGACCCCGTTTGGGTTGTCCTCTTCTCTGAATCACACTGGCCTGGCAGGCCGAAGGGGCTATGGTCCTCCAGGAGTGGCACTAACCCTCTTCTCCATCCCCAGGATCCTGGCATCAGCAGCACCAACCCTAATGGTTCCTACTGGCCTTTCGATGAAGCCTTCAGACGGGGCTTGTTCCTCAATACCACCCAAGGGCGGCCGCTCATCGGGCAGGTGAGGAGGAGCTCCGGCGGGTAAATCCCAGCCCCACAGGTTGTGCAATAGCAGGGCTGGGATTTCTTCCCTCGTGCTGGAGGGAAAGCCAAGGGGCCGAGGAATCTCTCCGGGATGATTGCCAGAGCCTGGTTCAGCTTTCAGCCTTGCATGTCACCTCTTGGCATCTCCACCGACACTGGGAGCCACCCCCTGCCCCAGCGGAGGAGCCCGTGGAAAGTCATATGAGCTTAACGGGAGTCGGCAGTGCTGCCCACGGCTGGTCATCTGATTTCTCTCCCTTCCTGTTTCTGGGGTGAGGGGAGGTTGTCTGCGATGGACACACGCCCCTAGATCTGCTCTGTGGCAATTCCCTCCCAGTTTGTCCTCCCCAGCTGTTTGCTCCCACCAGCTCTCCCTCACCATCTATGAGGAGGGGGCTTTTGATGTAGCCTGAAAACACAGGGAATAATGAATTGGCTAAAATTCCTGCAGTGAGGCAAAGCTTGGAGAATCCTGGCTCTTGCCCAATGTGCTCAGGGCTGGGTGGTGTTTTGTCTTGTTCAAGAGGAGGCAGAGCAGCCACTCTACCAGCTGCCACTGTCCAGTGGGCTATGGGGGAGTCCTCAGCACCCCGATGCCCCCGGGTACCATGGAGGCAGGAGGGCTGCTGTGCCTGCAGCCTCCAGGACACAAAGCAGTTGGCCTGGGTTTATCTTCTGGTTTATTGCCTGTTTTATCCCTGCTCCTCCAGCCTGCTCAGCCCCTTGTGACACCCTGGTCCTCATGGTGGTCCCCCACAGATCACCCACTCACTGAACCTGTGGTGTCCCTGCAGGTCTGGCCTGGCTTTACTGCCTTTGCAGACTTCTCCAACCCGGACACGCACCAGTGGTGGCTGGAGAACCTGCAGCGCTTCTATGCCCACGTGCCCTTCGATGGCCTCTGGATAGTAAGTCCCTCCTTGCCCCAGGTCACTTGCCACCAGCAGCTCGGCCCATGCCTGGTGTGTGTCCTGGCAGGACCATCTGTCCCTCAAACGCAGCTTTCCCAGTTCTGTCCACTAATGTTCAAAACTTCCCCCTCTACTACTCCTCCACTACTTTCTTTGCTTAGGACATGAACGAGCCATCCAACTTCATGGATGGCTCTCAAGACGGCTGCCCCCCAGGAGAGCTCGACCGTCCACCCTACACACCAGGTAAGGAGAGAAAGGAAATACGAGGCTGTGCTGGTTATACCATGTGCTTTGACATCACCAGCAACCAAGTAGTGGTGGGGGAAAACCATTTCTAAGGGACATTATCAGAATCACAGAATCATAGAATGTTAGGGGTTGGAAGGGACCTCAAGAAATCGAGTCCAACCCCCTTGACAAAGCAGGATCACCCAGCACAGGCCACACAGGAACACATCTAGGTAAGTTTTGATAGTGTCCAGAGAACAACCTCTCTGAGCAGCCTGTTCCAGGCTCCGTCACTCTCACAGAAAAGTTTCTCCTCATGTTGAGGTGGAACCTCCTCTGTTCTGGCTTGTACCCGTTATTTCTTGTCCTATTACTGGGCACCACAGAAAAGAGCCTGGCCCCTTCCACTTGAGCCCCACCCCTCAGATATTTATAGACACGGATAAGATCCTCTCTCAGCCTTCTCTTCTCCGGACTAAACAGCTCCAGTTCTCAGCCTTTCCTCACAGCGGAGATGTTCAAGTCCCTTAATCATCCTCGTAGCTCTCTGTTGGACTCTTTCTAATAGATCCCTGTCTCTCTGTAAAAAAAGAGACATTACATATTTTCACACCCTGATTGTCTCCATCCCTAGTTGTGTGTGCCGGTGTCGATGCCCAAGCCTTGCGCATGTGTCGGGGCCAGCTCAGGTGCAGGATGGGACCACCTGCATGAGCTTTTGGCGCTGGGTTGGCAGTGATGGCTGACTCCTGTGCGTGGGAGGGCTGACCCAGGGCCAGCAAGCGTGAGGGGGGAGGTCCACGTCCCCTACACCCCCCAACCACAGCGTGCCAATGGGGGCTCTCCCTCCTGGCAGCCGTGCTGGGCGATTCTCTCTCTGCCAAGACGGTTTGTGCCTCGGCGAAGCAGAAAACCTCGGTGCACTACAACCTCCACAACCTCTACGGGCTGATGGAAGCCAAAGCCACGGCAAGGTACTCGAGCATCCCATTTCCCACCGGCTTAGGGAGAGGATGGGACAAAATCCTGTTGCTCAGGGCTGGTTAGGGAAAGGACGGGGATTTGAGAGCCCAATGCTCTGGCTGTTCACAGCCTCTGGGATGGGAATAACCCAGCAGAGGGGAAATGACACTGTATTGGGAAGGATGGGTAGATGAGGCCAGTCCTGGCGCTGAGCCTTCCCCGTACCACTCGGGCTGACCTTCCAGGGCTGCCATGGGGCTGCACATCTCCCTCCACCGTTGTGGGACAAGGTGAACTCCTGGGGAGCTGCTTTCCCCTCCTATCCCTGGCCCTCCATGTTGTTTTCCAGTGCCTTGATCCAGATCCGGGGGAAACGCCCCTTCATCATCTCCCGCTCCACCTTCCCCAGCCAGGGCCGGTACTCGGGGCACTGGCTGGGCGACAATCGGAGCCAGTGGAAGGACATGTATTACTCCATCCCAGGTGGGTGGTACGGGCTGCACGCAGACCCCCCCTACCAGCACCCCCAGCTCCATCCAGCTTTCTGCTTGTTTGGAGACATCTCCAAAACTCCCTGCTCCCTGATGACCGTTCCTGCCCTCAGGACTGCTGAGCTTCAGCCTCTTTGGCATCCCACTGGTCGGGGCGGACATCTGCGGCTTCTCAGGCAGCACCTCGGAGGAGCTGTGCACCCGCTGGATGCAGCTCGGTGCCTTCTACCCCTTTGCTCGCAACCACAACACCCAGAACGAGAAGGTCGAGGGCAGAGCACCCGGTGGGAGGCATCCCAGGGGTGGGATGCGGGATATAGGGTGCAGGATGCGGGGTGGAGGATGGGAGAAATGCCAGATGTTGGATGTGGGATGTGGGAGGTCAGTGTGGTGGCCTGATGGAGGTGGGGCTGGGGTGTCTGCTGACTCCCCGCATCTCCCCCAGGCCCAGGACCCGACGGTGTTCAGCCCGGCGGCGAGGACAGCCATGAAGGACGTGCTGCTGACCCGCTACTCCCTCTTGCCCTTCCTCTACACCCTTTTTCACCATGCCCACCTGCAAGGGGACACCGTCGCCCGGCCCTTGTTCTTTGAGTAAGAGCATCCCCGCTGGGAGCTGGGGATACGCTTAGGCTGGATCACAGAGAAGCGGCCAATCCGAGCGGCATCTCCGTCCCGCCACAGGTTCCCCCAGGATGTGGCCACCTTGGGGCTGGACAGGCAGTTTCTGTGGGGCCGGAGCCTGCTGGTGACGCCGGTGCTGGAGCCCGGGGTGGAATCGGTCACAGGCTACATCCCCCGAGGCGTGTGGTACGACTTCTACACGGTGAGAAGCCCCACAGTGCCTGGCTGGGGATCCAAAAGTCCCTGCTTGACCGTCTCAGACCTGCGGGTGAGAAGCCGCAGCTGAGCCCAGCAAGCCCCGGTGGAGGAAGGGGTGGGAATGGCTACTGCCCAGAACCCATGGCTGAGAACCCCACCATGCTGCTTACCCCCTCACACCCGTGTCTCTCTCCTCCTGCCCAGGGCTCCTCAGTGAACAGCAGCGGGGAGATGATGAAGATGTCAGCCCCCCTGGAGCACCTCAACCTGCATGTCCGGGAAGGTGCCATCCTGCCCACCCAGGTAAGCACCCGCCCATCACCTCCCTGGGGCTGTCCATAGCCTGTGTCCCCACCAGCACCTCAGCTCCTGGCCCCCCAGTCCTAGGTGCTCACAACCTTACAGCAACCATGTGTTTGAACCCCAGAAACCGGGAACCACCAGCGAGGCAACCAGAGGGAATCCCCTGCGTCTGCTGGTGGCATTGTCCCAGAGCGCCACTGCCTGGGGGGACCTCTTCTGGGATGATGGCGAGAGCCTGAACACCTTTGAGAGGGGCAGCTACTCCTACCTGGTGTTCAACGTCACGCAGGTGGGACACGGTGAGGAGGGCAGAGGGTGAGGGGTCCCATGGCACCTGGTCACCTTGAGCTCATGCTGTCCCCTGCTGCAGAATATCTTCACCTCCACCGTCCTACATGTCAGCACTGAGGCCACTGAGGTCACCATTGACACACTGAGCATCTTTGGGGTGCGGGAGCAGCCCAGCAAGGTCCTCCTGAATGGTCAGGAGAAGCCCTTCTCCTACCTGAACAACCAGGTATGGCCCCATCTTGGGTTGCTCTGTCCTGGGGGTCCTCATCCTGGGGGTCTCCATCCCTCCTACCCAGCTCTTGTCATAGGGTCATCGGCCGAGGAGATGGGTGAGGACGTGGCATGGTTTTCCCACTATGTTGGGGTCCAGGGGGAGAAGGGTGTTGGAGAATGATGGTTGGGGAAAAGGATGTCCAGCATCCCCCCAGCTGAAGCTGTTCCCCAAAATGTCTCTTCTCATCCCACAGGTTCTCATTGTGAGCGACCTTGGCCTCAGCCTCAGCCAGGGCTTCTCCTTGCAGTGGCTGTGAGCAGGGAGGGGCAGGGGGGCATGGGGTCACCCCCACCTTACTGAGACTACCCATCCAGGAGATGCTCGATGCTCCAGCCCACGAGGCCGGGATGCTGCCGTGGAGGAGGCGGTGGGGACTGTCTCTTGCCACCATGCAGACCCTTCCAGCACGGCTGGGAACGGGGTGGTGTGGGGCAGCAGCTTGGCTGCCGGGTCCCCTCCGCGTGGTCTGTGGTGTGGGTGGAGGTTTGGGCGCCTGCGGTCCCACTGGAATAAAGGCACCTGGAGAACTTGGCCTGGGAGCGTGTCGTGGGGACAGGGGTGGTGTCATGGAGGGGGTGAGGGCTGGGGGCAACCAGTTGCCGTGGGGCAGCCCCCAGTTTCAGTGCCTGATCTCAGTCCTCCCAATTCCATCCCCCCCCTGATCTCAGCTGCTCAATCTCAGCCCCAGTCCCAGCCCCCTTGATTCCAGCCCCACATTCTGACCCCAATTGCAGTCCCTCAGTTGCATCCCCTTATCTCAGCCCTTCCAATTTCCCCCCGATTCCAATCACCCCATCCTAACCCCCAAATTTCAGCCTGTAATCTCCACCTCTCAGTCCCATCCTCAGTTTTTGTCCCTC
>VWZK01017448.1:383947-605308 GCA_013396935.1 Baryphthengus martii | reverse complement strand
GGAGACTTCATCGCGTTGGGCTCCAAGGGGCAGAGCGGCGAGGGCAAAGCCGCCGTCACCCTGCTGAAGCCGGCACCCCCCGGGCTGCCCTCCGAGCGCAAGCGGGACGCGGCCGTCGCCTTAGCGGGCCCGGCGGGGCTGACCGGCTTGACCAAGCGCCCCAAACTCTCCTCCACGCCTCCCCTCAGCGCCCTGGGACGCTTGGCAGAGGCAGCCGTGGCAGAGAAACGAGCCATTTCACCCTCCATCAAGGAGCCGTCTGTCATCCCCATCGAAGGTGAGGCCTCGCTTTGCTTCTGCCCTGGCACACACCTGAGGATCTGAACTTCCAGTCACCTCCCCCCAGAGCTTCAGCCCAGGAGCCTTTCTTGAAGTCCATACACTAACATTTATGTGCTGACCTTAACGGTTTCCTCTGCTGGATATAGGGCTGAAGTCACAGGTTTGTCTCCTCTCCTGTTGACGTTGGGTTGTGTCCATCCTGTCTGAGAGCTGTTCAATAATAGCATCTGAGGAAATCCTTGAGTCTGGATCGTGGTATTTTTATTCATGTATTTCTCTAGCAGACTCTGAATGTTGCTTGCTTTTTGAAGAGCCGTTCCATTTCCTGGTGTTTGATGTATTTGCAGAGGAGTGTGCTAGCACAGACCAACCAAAAAATCACCAACTGGAGTGAAACAGAACTTTTAATAGCAATTGGGTAGGGAAAAACCATTGCAGTGGCTAAAGCTGAGCCGGTTTATGCTTTGCTTTTTTCGTAACTGACCCTGCCAGCATCTTGGGGCAAGTTATTTTGTGTGAGGGAAAATCCTGATACCCGTGTGCTGATGATTGCAGTCGTCCCCACGGTGCTGCTGGATGAAATTGAGGCAGCAGAGGCAGAAGGCAATGACGACCGTATCGAGGGGGTGCTGTGTGGAGCCGTGAAGCAGCTGAAAATGAACAGAGCCAAACCTGATACCACGCTCTACCTGAGCCTGATGTACCTGGCAAAAATCAAACCCAACATATTTGCCACCGAAGGGGTTATCGAGGTGAGGGCTGTGCTCGCTCGGGACGTGCTGTTGCCACCCACTTGTGAGAGCAGCTGCAGCTTCTCTCAGGCCAGGGCATAATCTACATGTCTTTGTAAATTCTCTACCTCTGTGGCAAGCTGCTGCAGTTTATATTTGGTTTTTTTAAAGCTTTTCTGTGTGTTTTCCTGCTGGATGGCTTGATAACTGTTTTATTTCTCGTTAACGATGCTCCCAGGCACTGTGCAGCCTACTCCGAAGAGATGCCTCCATCAATTTCAAAGCCAAAGGGAATAGTCTGGTGTCTGTCTTGGCCTGCAACCTTCTCATGGCAGCTTATGAAGAGGATGAGAACTGGCCGGAGATCTTTGTCAAGGTCGTTGAACCAAGGGTGCTTCTGCTGGGCTGAGGCTGTGCTGGGCACGCCGGGGAAAACCGGCCAGGGTTGGGAATTGTGTCATGTGCTGGGGTAGGACAGCAGCAGAGGGTTTATTCCTGCTGCAGGGAAAGGGGGTATCCAGTGGCTCTCCTCAGCTGGAGAAGGCAGAAATCAGAGACTGGGCCCATGCTGTGCTGGCAAGGGAGAAAACCAGAGTCTCTTATTTTAACGAAAAATCTCCCCTGGCTGTTGAAATGCTGTGACCTCCTGTTGCCTTATCTCTGTCTTCCGAGGTGCCTTTGACCTCTGTGTTGATACAAGTGTCACAGAGACTTTGCGCTTGCTAATTTGCCTGTAGAGGTTAAAACAGTCCATTAATTAATTCGAATAAACAGCCCATTTAAATTAATTAATTTAAATAAAAGACCAGCTTCTATATTTTGGTGGTAGACGTTGTTGTAAAATCTTAGCTAAAGCTTAATCAGCTTTGAGAGGGTCGGTGCCCAGTAGAATTGGGGATGTGATGGTTTGGTTTTTATGTGACTCGCCTGCAGTCATCTCAGCTGGTTTTCATCTGTGCAGTCATTATGCTCATTTCCTGTTTTGCAGCTGGAAATTGAAATGAAGTAAAACTGGAGAAGCTCACAAATATCCCTTTGATTAACCAGTAAAAAAAAAACCAACCCCAAAGGCTTGAGCACGGTTTTTGTCCTTTTCTGCAGGTTTACATTGAGGACTCCCTTGGGGAGCGTATCTGGGTGGACAGCCCTCATTGCAAGACATTTGTGGATAACATCCAAACAGCTTTTAACACAAAAATGCCTCCTAAGACCATGCTCCTGCACGGAGAGGTTGGACGTAGCGGAGGGGACCTCAGTGCTGGTAAGGAAATGTTTGGAAAATAAGAACAAAATGGTAGAGAGACCATGGAGCCTGGTGAGTTTATTGACTGGGGAGAAGAGTCTGTTACTGGATGGAGTCACATGGACCGGGTGTTGCTTTTTCTCTCTTTGGGGTATTTCCAGGGGTTGTTTGAGGGTGGAGAGTGAAAGAGATGTGGAGGGTGTGCCTGGGTGTGATACACTGTGAGGACGCAACTACTTGTGGCTCCTTCAGTGTTGCTGGAGGGGATTCTTGGAAGAAGCTGAAAACATGAGAGTGTGAGTGAGTGATCTCTCAAAAGGGGAGCTGTCTCATGAAGGCTGCTGTGTGCTGGTCTCTGCTAGGGAGTAGCCCACACCCTTCCATGACGGAGGAGGAGGACAGCCAGAGCGAGCTGCTGATCGCAGAGGAGAAAATGAGCCCGGAGCAGGAGGGCCAGCTCATGCCCAGGTACGGTGCCTCTCCTGACGCAGCCGTGTGGCAGATGTCTGTGCTCCCCGCCTGCTGTAGCGCTGGGCAGGGAGCTCGTTTCTGCACTAGCTGTCCTGTGACACTCGCTAGAGGATGTTGAGCATCAGATAAAACTGCTTCCAGGAGAAAAAATTAGATTTAGTTAGTTTGTAATGCGCACCGCAAACAAGAAAGGACGCTGATCTCTGGACGCAGTGAAGTGTGACCACGCTGCCTTGTGTGGAGGTGACTATAATGCAGTTTGTGTGGCCCAGGTACGAGGACCTTGCAGAGAGTGTGGAGGAATATGTCCTAGACATGCTGCGGGACCAACTCAACCGGCGCCAGCCGATGGACAACGTCTCCAGGAACCTCCTTCGACTGCTGACGGCCACTTGTGGCTACAAAGAGGTGCGGCAGATGGCTGTGCAGAGGCTGGAGATGTGGCTGCAGAATCCAAAGGTAAAGATAAGAAGCTCTTAAAGCACAAGTCTTCTGGCCCTGGTCTGGAATCCTGCCAGGAGGGCCACATAGTGTAAGCCAGTTACATTTCTGATCTGTGATGGCAAGTGGCTCTAGCCTTCCCCCTCTTCCTCTGCAGTTGACCAAGCCAGCCCAGGACTTGCTGATGTCAGTCTGTATGAACTGCAACACCCACAGCTCAGAGGACATGGAAGTTATCTCCAACCTGATCAAAATTCGTCTCAAGCCAAAAGTCCTTCTCAACCACTACATGCTGTGTGTCAGGTGAGTGAATGACCAGGGTTTGTGACAGGAAGAGAAACTCTGGAAGATGTGCCCAGGATCTTGATGGTCTCAGTGTCTCTGCATAGTGATTTAAATACCAGCCACTACCACGGCGTGTTCTGTGTAACATTGAAATGAATTTCGTTGGCCTGGAAGTAATTCTTTGCTGCTGCCAGATGTATGTGCTGCTCTACTCTCTTCACTTCTCTGTGTTAAATACTTCAGAGAGAAATCAAACCGTTGGGTCTAACTGCCATGAAACATCAACTCTGATACCTCTGGTCTTCCCTTGCAGAGAGCTGCTGAATGCACACAGGGATAACCTGGGCACCACAATTAAGTTTGTGATTTTCAACGAACTATCAAATGCCAGAAATCCCAACAACATGCAGATCCTGTACACTGTGCTTCAGCACAGCTCAGAGCAAGCCCCCAAGGTAGGTGTAGCATCTGGTGTGACTGCCCGTGATCTCGGAACCCCCCTTGAGAGATTTAGTTGAATTGAGGCTCAGATAAAGTCTTTCAACAGGCACCTGGGTGATCTGTATCCTAGGGGTTTGAAACTGTTATTGCACTTGCGAGGAATAAACGTGCGCGGGCGTTTTCTAACTCACACGTTCTGGGTGACCAGCCTTGTGGTAGTGAAGTTTGATGGGAGATAGGTTGTTGCAGCTCCCCGGGGTCCGGAGCACGGCCGTATCGCCAGCGCTGTTCCCTTCTGTCTTTGCATTTTGCAGCTGCAGATACGTTACAATGTGCTGAGAGTTTTCTCTTTCTGTCTGTGCTCAGTACTTAGCGATGGTGTTCCAGGATCTGCTGACCACTAAGGACGATTACCTGCGGGCGTCACGGGCTCTGCTGCGAGAGATCATCAAGCAGACGAAACACGAGATCAACTTCCAGGCCTTCTGCCTGGGTCTGATGCAGGAACGGAAGGAGGCCCAGTATGCAGAAATGGAATTCAAGGTACCACTTTATTTGACCCTGGATGTGCCAGGGGTGCGCTGGGCTGTTCCGTAGCTGTTTTTCTGGCCGTTCTTTCTTTCGTTCTTTATCTGAGCGAGTCGGTGTTCGTCTGTCTCCTCTCATAGCAGTGCTCCCATGTCTCATTTCCAGACATCCACACTTGTCACTTCTGATAACGAAACGCTTTTCCAGAAGGCATCTTTGGATATTGCTGATTCAACTCTTTTTTTTTTTTTTTTAAGGAGCGGTTTGTCATCCACATAACTGATCTGCTGGCTGTCTCCATGATGCTCGGTATTACAGCCCAGGTGAAGGAGGCTGGAATTGCTTGGGACAAAGGAGAGAAGAAGAGTAAGCAGAACAACTCTAGGTTCCCTCTGAGGATGGGCAGCTTGATAGATAGCTCATCCTGAGGCTGGGGGAACATTGCAGGGTTAGGAAGGGGTGTGAGTTTCCATTCTGAATAGAGATGTGGGGGTGCCTGTTGTCATCCTGAGGCTGACAGAGCTGGGAGATGTGGCATCTGCATGGCCAGGTGCTTCTTGTGTCTCTGGAAACAATGGTTGAGAGCCTGGGGGAAGGGGAACTGCATATGGAGGGGCAGACATAAGGATTACCAGGTACCTAATGTTGAGAAGACAGGCCTCTGAGGTGACACTGAAATGACTGCCCAGATGTCTTCTTCTCACAAAGCTAATTTGTCTATGCTACGTCTTGGGGTTACGTTGGAGCACAAGTCAGAAAGCCGAGTATCTGTGCTGTCAGTGCTGGGGTGCTCAAGGCTGTCCAATATACTCCTCCCTAGTTTACTGTTGGTAATCCACAGCCCTATATACTCTTGAAACAGCCACCCTTTCCTGCTTGGCTCCTGATGGGGCTCTCGATAGGGGTGCGGTTTGTAACCTGGCTTTTTTTCAGACCTGGAAGTGCTGCGCTCTTTCCAGAACCAAATTGCTGCGATCCAACGAGATGCCGTCTGGTGGCTTCACACGGTCGTTCCATCTATCAGCAAACTGGCTCCAAAGGACTATGTGCACTGGTAAGAGAGCCAGCCTGGTAATCTGCTGTGCCTAACCAGTCCCTTTCCCAACAGTGTGCGACATTATGAAAAAACATCTATGATTTTTGGACTTATTTTGTATGCGCTAGGGTTTGGTTAGATTTTTTTCTTCCCTTGTCAGACAGGGAACAGAAACTATTTTAGCAGAGTTCAAGCTGGGACTCAGTCCGTCAGGAATTCCTGCAGCTGCACCCTCTTACCAGAAATGCATGATAATGGAAAATATTTCTGATTGGCGTTATTTGGGTCGACCTCAATAGGGAATTCCCAGTTACCTGACCAGGCACGATCCCTGTGCACCTCTGGTTATTCTTTTGTCCGATGTCCTTTTTTTAGGCTGTACAGTTGAGGGCTCCATAGATGGGCAAGGAAGACAGCACTGCCTCTGGAGGACAGATTGTATCCTGAGCTCTGGTACAGGCATTACTGAGGCAGGTCAAGCCAGAATTAGTAGTAAATGAGATACATTATGGGCATTAAGCTTTTATACTTTCATTAATGTTATGAGTCATGGTGTTACTTTTGCTAGACTAGCTTATCTGGGCAGGCACCTTCCTGTGTAGGATGGGAAGCTTTAACAGGAGTTTGGGGAGACTGGATTGTCAAACATGTTCTTGAGCCTCACACAGATGGTGTTTGTCTTCATCTCTACAGCCTCCACAAGGTGCTCTTCACAGAACAGCCAGAAACCTACTACAAATGGGACAACTGGCCCCCTGAGAGTGACCGCAAGTGAGTCTCAGTTGGGGCTGTGCCCCTCCAAGGAGGGTACAGCTGTGGAGCTGGAGGCAGAGGAACGGGGGTTTGCTGCTGTTCCTTATGTAGCTCTGTGTTGGAAAGGCTTGGAACTGTGCTTGAATTTCCTTCGTCTGTTACATTGCCTTAAAATTTCAGAATGTTGCTCCATTCTCCATCTGTTCCTTCTCCTCCTTTTGTTCCTGTTCCCGATGCCAAACTGTTGTGTATCTCAATGCTGTGTTTGTAAGAAGGGCAGCCCTGCACTGCATGGTTTACTGGGGTGACATTAGGGAGCCCAGACTCAAGCAGGCTGAAGTGCAGAGGCACAAAGCAATGTGAGAAATGTTCCATAAAATGACTTGTTTCAGGCAATTGCATTTGGAGCTGGACACCCAGGGAAGGGGTTGTAAACTAAGCTGTGGTTTATTATTAAGTAGGTAGAAGGAGGTTCTCCTCCCCCTCTACTCTGCCCTGGTGAGACCGCATCTGGAATATTCTGTCCAGTTTTGGGGCCTTCAGTTCAAGGAGGACAGGGAACTGCTTGAAAGAGTCCAGCACAGAACCACAAAGATGGAGTGGAACATCTGCCTTCTGAGGAAAGGCTGAGGAAGCTGGGTCTCTTTAGCTTAGAGGAGACTGAGGGGTGACCTCATGAATGTTTATAAATATGGAAAGGGCAAGTTGCAGGAAGACAGAGCCAGGCTCTTCTCAGTGATGTCAAATGACAGGACAAGGGGCAATGGGTGGAAACTGGAGCACAGGAGTTTCCTTGTAAACATAAGGAAAAGCTTTTTCATGGTGAGGGTGACAGCCTGAAACAGGCTGCCCAAAGAGATCGTGGAGCCTCCTTCTCTGGAGACATTCCAAACCCACCTTGGCATGTTCCTGTGTGACGTACTCTGGGCGATCCTGCTCTGGCAGGGGATTGGACTAGATGATCTTTTGAGGTCCCTTCCAGCCCCTAATATTCTGTGATTCTGTGATCTTCTGCTCAGATGAGTTCTAGGGTCTGTGGAGGGTCTCAGAAGCCCTCGAGCTGCTGTCAAAAGAAGCGTGATTGATTGTCTCGTGTCTCATGCAGCTTCTTCCTTCGCCTCTGCTCTGAGGTGCCCATCCTCGAAGACACACTGATGCGGATCCTTGTGATCGGTTTATCGCGGGACCTTCCTCTTGGCCCTGCAGATGCCATGGAGCTCGCCGACCACTTGGTGAAGCGGGCTGCGGCTGTGCAAGCAGACGGTAAGACACTGCAAAGCTCCAGCCAGCGAGTGGTTCCTTCTGTCTGCCTGCCCTCTTAGGGCCACCCAGCGCTCAGGTGGCTCCTACCCCGTACCAAAGAGCCTTTGCATCACTTAAAGCGTATTTTAGTCATGATGACGAGGCATCTGGCTCAGGGCCAGACACGCGTTGCTGGTGCTGTCTCACTAGAGAAGCTGCTGCTTTTCTCCTACTCTTTCTCCCTGTTACTAAATTTCTATCATGGAGTGTTTGGGAAATTACTGGTTGTGTTGAGGATGAAGGACTGCGAATAAACACCCAAAGTTTGGAGTTAGCATTTTTACTAATGCTTTTAAGTTTAATCCTTTATATGTTCAGTAAAATGAGAGGAAATTTTTAGGCCGTGCAAAAAGGAAAGGGTTGCAGTTAAAATAATTAACACATGTATTCTATGCTCCTCCCAATTCCATTATTCAAACAGTGTTACAAAAACAGCTGTAACTCTTACCCCTTTTTATGAATTCATCCAGCCTTTGTCTGAATTCCTGCATCCTTGGAGAGTATGGCCATTCAGTTGGACTCTATGTGTTTGTGTCAGAGTTGAAGGACTTTTTAGAGTTTGATTCTAAAGCATCAGATGTGCTTTTAGTGCTGACTGATTAATAGCAACTTCTAGTCCAGATCTGCTCAGCGCAAGTGGAGTGAGCCTGACTTTGCTGTTGAAAATCCCGTGACAAGGTGTCCAGCCCTTGTGACATTTTAAATGCTGCACCATTTCAAATACTGGAAGACTCAGAAGTTAAGTTAGAGAGAGTCTGAAAACTTGCAGCAAAGTCGAAATGCATTTTTAGTTCCTCTGAGCCCCAGAAGTTCTGAGCAGATTCACTGCTTACCTGAAGAAGTTTATCCGAGTTCTTAAAAATATACAGGTATCATATTGGATGCATTTGGGGGGAAAAAAAACCCTACCCTTAAGAATTTAAACCAAGTTCCAGCTGAAAAGCTCAATATCCTTATATATTGACTTGTAGCTTCTTTGAGTGTTGCTGGTTTTTAAGTGTTGTTACTTTTTTGTTCCTGCAATATCATAAGAACAAGCCCACAATAATATAGTTGCTTGAAGTAAAATTTTTCTTATACTGTGAAGCTTTTCTTGAAGGATTTTCAGCCAGGTCAATAACTTGCTTAGTCTTTTCTCCTCTTCCAGATGTCGAGGTCCTGAGGGTAGAAAGAATCCAGCTGATCGATGCCGTCTTAAATCTGTGCACTTACCACCATCCAGAGAATATCCAGCTACCCCCAGGGTAAGGTTTATCACATAGGCAGTCGTCTTGTCGTCTAGCTCATTTTCACCTTGTAGTTACGACAGTCCTAGCTCACAGAATTTTTTAAAGATGCTTTTCCCTATTGTAATTTGTAATAACAAAATCATGAGGAAACCTTTCCAATATCATGTTCAGATGTATTCTCTAGAGCAATTACAATCTGAGTGATGGAACGAACTTTGCTCTGCAAATGCTCTGACCTTTCTGCTCTAGAAATTTTTGGGAGAACCCTGCTGTCCCTCCTGAGAGAGGCTTTGTAAACTTGTTTTGAAAACCCCTGAGATGGTGTGGCTGAATCTAAACGGTGCATGATTAAGGAGAAAAGCAGCCTTGAGATAGGCTTAAGTAGCTAAATCCAACCACTTGTATCTGTTGTTGGCTTTTGCAGGTACCAGCCTCCAAATCTGGCTATTTCTACCCTCTACTGGAAAGCCTGGCCCCTCCTGCTTGTAGTAGCTGCGTTCAATCCTGAAAATATTGGTGAGTGCAGACATTTCTCAGGATACTCCTGCTGTAAAAATGGGCCAGGGTGCTTTCTGCTGAGGTCTGGTTGCCCATGTTCAAGGCGTGTGCTGGATGGATGAGGCAACCACAGTTAACTAACTGCGTATTCCCTGCGTGTGCAAAAATATACAGTGTGGGAGTTTGGACCAGCATGTGGCTGGAATTGCGTTGTCTGTGCTCTAAGTAGTGTGGTGAGCTGTTCCAGAGTGAGTCTGTTGTGTGTCTCCCCACCTTGGAACGTGTCAATGTGTGTGTATGGGTGTCTATATGTGTGTGTGTATATATACACACATATAAAGATCTTCACTTTTTTCCCTGTATTCCTGATTGCCCTTCTCTGCTGCAGGTCTGGCTGCATGGGAGGAGTACCCTTCTCTAAAGATGCTCATGGAAATGGTCATGACCAAGTTAGTATGCTTAAAAATCCCTACCTGAATCATGCAGACCACCAAACCCACATATTTCTGAATGAAGTTTGTGCCAGCTGGCTCCTTGCTTTCCAGTGGGGCTGGTGTAAAATAAGCTGGCTGGCAGCAACGCTGCAGTTTGAGTGGGAAAGGTGCCTTCCCCCAACAGAAATATTATATGCAAGTGAATAAAGCTGAGGAAAAGGGAAAGATGATTGATGTGCCTTGCTGAAAAGGTTTCAGTCTCCCTGGCTCCATTAGGAAGCTGCCTTGTTTTTGCTGTGTCGCCTAACGGAGCCAAGGTGCTGGGGACTTTCTGACTGTGGTTTCTGAGTTTTGAATACACCAAGATAACAATTTTTATTTTTAACTTACTTTCTCAGTAATTATTCCTATCCTCAATGTACCTTGACGGACGAGGAGACGCGCACAGAGATGATTAACCGTGAACTTCAAATCTCCCAGAGAGAAAAGCAGGAGATTCTTGCATTTGAGGGTCATCTGGCTGCTGCATCCACAAAACAAACAATTACAGAGAGCAGCAGCCTCTTGCTGTCCCAGCTGACAAGTCTGGACCCTCAGTAAGTAGCCTTCTGCAGTCTGGTGCCTTTGTGAAATCCCAATTAATGCTAGTCAGGAAACAGGGTAGTTGATGTGAGCAAGAATTATAGAATGGTAGGGGTTGGAAAGGACCTCTAGAGATCATCTTGTCCAACCCCCATGCCAAAGCAGGATCACCCAGGGCAGCACACAGGAACGCATCCAGGTAGGTTTTGAAAGTCTCCAGAGAAGGAGACTCCACAGCCTCTCTGGGCAGCCTGTTCCAGACTCCATTACCCTCACAGCAAAGAAGTCTCTCCTCGTGTTGAGGTGGAACCTCCTCTGTTCTAGCTTGTACCTGTTATTTCTTGTCCTATTACTGGGCACCACAGAAAAGAGACTGGCTGCTTCCACTTGACACCCACTCCTTAGATCTTTACAGACATTGTTAAGATCTCCTCTCATCCTTCTCTTCTCCAGACTAAGCAGCCCCAGTTCTCAGCCTTTCCTCATGGGAGAGATCTTCAAGTCCCTTAATCATCTCCATTGGGCTCTCTCCAGTAGATCCCTGTCCCTCTTGAATTGGGAAGTCTAAAACTGGGTACCGTATTACAGGTGTGGTCTCACCAAGGCTGAGTAAAGGGAGAGGAGAACCTCCCTAGACCTGCTGTACGCAGTTTTCTTTATGTATCCCAGGATACCGTTGGCCCTCTTGGCCACAAGGGCACATTACTGTCCCATGGAGAACTTGGTATCCACTAGGACTCCAAGGCCTTTCTCCATGGAGCTACTTTCCACCAGGACGACCCCTAATCTGTACTGGTGCCTGAGGGTTATTCCTCCCCAATGGAGAGCCCTGAGATTTGGTAGCCTGTGGGATATGTCATGTTTGGTCTTTGTCCTTCTGTTGCCACCTGCATGTGGCCCTCATGCAGGACTGAACTGAGGGACCCTCATCAATGCCAGAGTAAAAGTTTTGTCTGCTTGTGGATAACTTCTTGGTTCTCTGGCAGGGGACCTCCACGTAGACCCCCACCACATGTCCTGGAGCAGGTGAAAAGCCTGAACCAGTCGCTTCGCTTGGGCCACCTCCTGTGTCGCAGTCGGCATCCTGACTTTCTTCTCAACATCATTCAAAGACAGGTGGGCTCCCTGGGGGTTTGGCTGCAGTGGGGATCTGATCCCTCATGTCTGAAACTTGAGCAGATCGAGGGGCAACAGAGGTTCTGTAAAATGCAGGGAAAGGTGTCTTACTACTCAGTGTGCTGTGTCTGTGTTCTGATGATACCACGTTGTTACTCTGCTTCCCAGGCCTCGTCACAGTCAATGCCGTGGCTGGCAGATCTGGTTCAGTCCAGCGAGGGCTCCTTGGATGTCCTACCTGTGCAGTGCCTTTGTGAGTTCCTGCTTCATGATGCTGCTGATGAGTCAACCTCAGGTGAAGAAGAGGAGGAGGGTGAGAGTAAGGAGCAGCGTGCCAAAAAGCGCCAGGTGAGTAGTCTCTCGGGGCTCACTTCTGTTACCTATTTCCTATGCATCCCAGATTTGATTTCACTGGACAGACCAACTTCTTGTTCCACAGAGGCAACAGAAACAAAGGCAGTTGCTGGGACGGTTGCAAGACTTGCTGTTGGGTCCCAAAGCAGATGAACAGACAACCTGCGAGGTGCTCGACTATTTCCTGCGACGCCTGAGTTCCTCCCAGGTGGCCTCACGAGTCCTGGCCATGAAGGTGAGTAAAATGAAAATCTCCTTGACTAGGGTTTGTCAGAAGGTGAGGGCAGAGTCCTAGAATCTCATGACTCCAAAGCCAGCACAGTGAAATTGTTACTGCAGAAGGATGCCATGAAACTTGTCTCAATCTCCAGGCCCCATCAAATGCATTTCTACTCCCTGCTGCTCAGAAGCTTCCTTTGTTCAACAGCCAAGTAGTACTTTTCTTAAGCCAGTGCTGGATTTTGCCGTTTCCCGTGAAGTTCAGGTGTAGACTCAGCAGATCATATGCTCCACGGAGCACTTGGCAGCAGCTGCTGTCTCTGGGGAATGGAAATGAGTGAGTGCCTGGTGCTCTAGAGCAGAGTGAAGGCAGCAGAATTGCAGAGAGCTCTGAAAGATTATGCTTAGAGAAGGATGAACCTTAAAGCAGAGCAGCTGTCAAGCAAACAGGAGATTTACAGGAGATAGGAAACCTGTTGTGTGCTGTATTTAGCTCGCTCCATGATGTCTGAAGTTTATTTCTATTATATTCACTGGTATGAAAGTAGAGGTCCAGCTGTGGCTTCAAATGCAACAGCTGCCTCCGTGTGCCTTCCGCAGGGTCTGTCCTTGGTGCTGTCGGAAGGGGGACTGCGTGACGGAGAGGAGAAAGATCATCCCATGGAGGAAGACTCCGGCGATTCGGAATTGCTGCAGGGGTACCAGTGGCTGCTGAGAGACCTGCCAAGGCTGCCGCTGTTCGACAGCGTTCGAGCAACGACAGCTGTTGCCTTGCAACAGGTAGGTGTTAGCAGCTGCCACGGGTGAGTGAACGACTTCTTCTCTGTCCTACTCACCCAAAAACAAGTCAGCCAGCTGCATGTGGCTGCGAACCCAACATGTTTATGTGCTCGCAAAGGAAGTTTTCTTATGCTGGTGCTTGTTTTCGTTAAGTCCTTATTTCTGATGAGTGGAATTCTCATTCTAGGCCATCCACATGGAGACAGATCCCCAGACCATCAGTGCTTACCTGGTGTACCTCTCCCAGCATGCACCAGTGGAGGAGCAGGGACAGCACAACGACTTGGCTCTGGTGAGAGGCCAGGCTGCCAGGGCAGGGGGGTCATGTGGGGGAGACCTGGTACGTCTGAGGACAGTGGTAGGCGTGTGACTTGCTGTACAAGCAGGATGAGATTTTTGGGAGCATGAGTCTGATAACCGTGTATTTGTGTTTCTGTGTGCATGTTGGAAGACAAGCCGTGTCTTTGATGGTTTTCTATCACAAAATGATATTAGAGCAATAACCCTTCAGTCCAGCAGCCCATCAGATGTAGGGAATGTAAGAGTGGAAAGTGGTTGGAAAGAAATCCCCCCCACCTGGCAGTGTTTCACAAGTAAGCAAGTGCTAAATCTGCAGCCACATGTATCTGAGGAGAGAAGGGGAAGTCAGGAAACTTAGTGCTGGGATATGTACTCTCCTAAACTGGGCTTCCATGAGCACTGGAACAGGCTACTCGGGGAGGTTGTGGAGTCCCCTTCTCTGGATGTATTCAGAACCCTCCTGGATGCAGTTCTGTGCCATGTGCCATCCTGCTTTAGTTGGGGAGTTGGACTAGATGATCTCTAGAGGTCCTTTCCAACTCTTGACAATTCTGTGATAACCAAAACTGGATTTCTGTTAGTTTGTTTTTCTTTTTTTTAAAAAGAGGTTTGTTTGTTTATTTTAGTTGATCTTAACTGTCATTTTTTCATTGTTCTATCTCTCGGTTTTTTTCGTTGCTTTTAAGGCTCATGTGCTCTTTCTACCTCCATGAGTCTGTTTAAATACCTGGAGAAGGTTAAATGCTAAGAGTCAGTAGAGGTGTTTCTTCAGAGAAATGCAGATTTTTACTAGTTAAACACTTACTTTGTAATGGGATGCATCAGAGTGCAGCTGTGATTCACGTGGGGACACTGTAAGGTTATCACAAGATGCACACAAAGTGCTGGCCTTGTCCCTGTTGTGCTCCTCTTGACTCTACGCGTTGATCTCCAGAGGGGTATGACTTGATCTGACGATGGAGACTGGAGGATGTGATGCAACGAAACAGGAAACCCCAACCGTGTTGTTCAGGAAAGACCTCATGGATCTTTTCCCCTTGCAGGACGTAGCCCGACTCATAGTGGAGCGCTCTACCATCATGTCTCACCTCTTCTCCAAGCTCTCGTACTGTGCTGAGTCAGACGCAGTGCTTGTTGCTCTGCTCTCCATCTTTTCTCGCTACATCAAACGCATGCGCCAGAGTAAGGAGGGTGAGGAGGTGTACAGCTGGGTGAGTGCCTCCCTGCCCTTCTTAACCAAGTAAAAGAAACTGGCCAAGTTAACAAAAGAGAAGCCCCTTGTGGGTGACTCAGTATGTATAAGCCACGTCTGCTTCAAAAATTCCCTGATCTGTAAATAATTGGATGTTGGCATAATATCAGTCAAGTGTACGTGGATGTAAAAAGCCTTTTTAACTTCCCCTTGAAGTATCTTTTGTGGCTGCTGTTGGAGATAGTATCCTAGGTGGAACTTTGGTCTGACTAAATTTGTCCGTTCTCCTTTCATCTGTATCTTACAGATCTCCTTCTCTTTTCTCTCCCCATCTTCATCCTGATCTTTTTTTTTTCTGCCTTTTCCCAGTCAGAGTCCCAGGATCAGGTGTTCCTTCGCTGGACTAGTGGGGAAACAGCCACTATGCACATCCTTGTGGTTCACGCCATGGTTATTCTCCTGACACTAGGGCCACCTCAAGGTTAGTGAAGTATGTTCATATTTATTCATGGGTTCCTGGACAATACAGAGAGTTTTTCCTCTATCTACCATCTCCTAACAGGTCGGGCTGGTGTTAATCCTTCTACTCCCAGGCTTGTCCCGTGCAGTACTTGTTTGTAGCTGTAAGATCTATCGGAATATGGCTGCGCAGAGTGAACGATTTGCAGATTTATTTTTTTTGCCTTCTGCAGACAGCAGGAAATAACAATGATGGTGTGTCCTTCTCTGCTAAACAGGGACTGGACACTTATTGCAGTGTAGAATTAGACACATTTCCACTTGATAGTGTTTATTCCCAAATTGTTTCTGACTGTTGAACAAGAAAGTGTTCTGGTGTATTGGTCTGTATAGAGAAGGGCAGGGTGTTCTAGGTGCTTATTAACATGGGATATGATTTTGTATCCACCCTTAAGCAGGGGATGGTGACTTTTATACCTTACTGGATATATGGTTCCCGGAGAAAAAGCCCCTTCCTACTGCCTTTCTGGTTGACACCTCCGAGGAGGCTCTGCTGCTCCCCGACTGGCTAAAGCTGCGTATGATCCGCTCTGAGGTCCCACGTCTTGTGGATGCAGGTGAGCCTGGGGGAAGTTTGTTGGCATTTCAGACCCTCCGGAAAGGAGAGGGAGAGACTTCCCTTCCTAAGTCCTCTGTGTGCCCAGCCATCCTACTCGGATGCCTTTGGGTGAGGCTGTCAGTCACTGCAGATGCTGCAGCTGAGCAGGGAGCTTGCGTTTAAAAAGCAGCGCGTCTCTGGATTTTGCAACGGTGACAAGCTAAACATACAATAGATTCTTTGCTGTATCCCTCAGGCCTGTCAAACAGATGTAAAGAATATGAGCTGGTTCTGGGCAGGGAATGTTATGGGATGTTCCAGGGTGATTCCCTACTCAGCCATGATGTACCAGGGCTTTGAGAACAGCTACAACCTCGCAATGTGGAAGGCAGTGCCTGAAGGATGGAGACTATACCTGTAGTGACTTTTGTCCTTGCGTGGCTTGTCAATGCTCTTTTTCTTCTTGGTATTCAGAGCTTTCGTCCCTTTCTGACTAATTAAATGACAGCTCTCTATAGCCAGTGATTGAATTATTCAATAATTCCTGCCTGCAGCCATCAACAGATAAGGCGGAAGTTATTTTTTAATATGAATTATTGGGTTCCTGAGGTTTTGATCAAATTAAGCACAAGATCAAATTAGCCAGTGAGTCAATTAACTGGAAGATGCAATAAGAAGGTAATGATTTGCAGAGGAAAGAAAACATAGTAGACAGCTGTCAGACTTCTGGCTTTAGGCTCTCTGCAGCCCTGTCATTAACGTGTCGCTGTTGGTCCAACCAAAACCACAAAGATCAGGTAGTAAAGATGACCCTCTGTGGGTGATTCAGAGGCCCAGGGACTCTGTGTTTGTGTATTTCAGCCCTGCAGGACCTGGAGCCGCAGCAGCTGCTTCTCTTTGTTCAGTCCTTTGGAATCCCGGTTTCCAGCATGAGCAAACTTCTCCAGTACCTGGATCAGGCAGTATCCCATGATCCGCAGACGCTGGAACAGAACATTATGGACAAGAGTAAGAGCTTCATGTGTGTCTGACTAAGCATTTTACTCATCAGGATTATTCAAGAAAAAGTATCTCCTGTGACTTTCTTAAAAAAAATCCAAACTAGTTCAGCAGACTCTGCACAGGCTGCTTTGGCAGCCTCTTATCACTGTAGACACATGCCTAGAACTTGTCTGGATGGCCTTTGGCTGTATTTCCTGAAATAGAGAAAGATTTAGTGGATTGGATTGTAGAGAGTCTAAAAAGTAATTTGAAGGCTACCTTGTAGAAGAAACAAGGCTTAATAGCATCATGTGTACGAAGTCTATAGGAACAGCAAATTCTCTTTGCTGTGGGAGCTGTACGAACAGCAGCTTAATTCTATCCTGCTTTACTAGAGGGTGAGGTTATGATGTGTTCTTCTTTTTTCCTTTTTTCAGACTACATGGCTCACCTTGTGGAGGTTCAACACGAGAGAGGAGCAACAGGAGGCCAGACTTTCCACTCCCTGCTCACTGCCTCCTTACCAGCCCGCCGAGGTACTTCCTGAGCTAGCCTAAACCTCCAAATATCAACATCATATTCCAAACTTATTTTCTCCATTCCTGTTGAGAGACACAGGAAGGGCTGTTGTCAAAATGGGTTGTGTTGCAATGTATCAGCAAGCTACAGTTAGACACTAGTCCTTGACAGAGTTTTTCACTCCTGGCAAAGGGAGAAATTCCAGTGTTTATGGAGTTGTTCTGAGTGATATGGAAAAATAAGTCTTGCTCAGCCTTGAGAGAGAAGCTGCTGCTGAATTCCTCGGTAGTTAGAGACTGTAAAGCTGAAGGTTTGCAGATCCTAGCTACCATAACAGCATTTTTCTCTTTTCTTTTATTCCTCTTGCAGACAGTGCTGAGACTGCAAGGTCAAAATCTAGTCCTGAGAGCTCTCAAGGCCAGAGTCGGATCCGGGCCTTAAGCCAGGTCCGGGTTGTGGGCCCAGAAGATGATCTGACAAGCATCTTACTGCAGGTACTGGTATCACCTCCAGCTAATCACCTGCTTCCCTGCAGCAGCTTTATGAAATCCATTTCTCTTACATTTACATCTTTTGACATCTTCCTCCTGCAGCATTTGCGGGTACCAAGTATGAAATCCCTGCATGCAATGAGGCTGCGCCACCGCAGCCTGGTGGGATCGATACTGGAATAATTTCTTGTAGTTTGAACACGTCTTTTGATCATGCCTAATACTGCCAGTGCCTACCAGCACGTTACTGTCTCTGTACCTTGTTTTGTTCTATGTATCGAGCCTTTCCTCTCGGCAGTGGGTGGAGGATTTGTGAAATACTTGCAGGGCCTCGACAGCAAAGCTGTGCGCAAACTGCATTTGTACTCTGGCTTGTCTGCTTGCGGAGCCTCCCTCTCTCCATTCGCTCCAGAAGGAGCCTAAAGGGAATTAATTGGCCAGGTTGATTGCCTGTATTTGGGTAGTGTGGTGATTTCCCCATGATGTTGGTGTTGATAGTCATGTTGGGTTGCAGAGATGCTGCTTATATTCCTGTACCAGGCACTAAACTATTCAAAAAGCTGTGTCAGAAGGTTCCATTTAGCCCCCAGGCAGTATAATTGTAGAAGGTAAATCAGTCCTCTGCCTCAGGATGCTTATGGGCTAGCAAGTCATAGTCATAGAACATTTTTGGCTGGAAGAGACCTACAAGATCATTGAGTCCAACCTTTTCCTAGCCCTGTCGACACCGCTAAAGCATGTCCCTCAGTGCAACATCCACCCGTCTCTTAAGCACCTCCAGAGATGGCAACTTGGCCACCTCCCTGGGGAGGCTGTTCCGATGCCGTACAACCCTTTCAGGAAAGAAATTTTTCCTAATACCCAACCTGAACCTCCCCTGGCACAATTTAAGGCTATTTCCCCTTGTCCTATCACTCGCCACTAGGGAGAACAGACCGCCTGACCCCCGCCTGACTGCAACCTCCTTTCTGGTAGTTGTAAAGAGTGAGAAGGTCTCCCCTCAATCTTCTCCAGGCTAAGCCGTTCCCTCAGCCGTTCCTCGTATGACGTCTGCTCCAAATCCTTTACTAGCTTGGTAGCCGCCTCTGTATCCTCTCTAGCACCTCAGGTCCTTTCATTTGCTCTCATAAACCTATTCCCTTCTGTATCCTACCAGCTTTTCCCGCTAAACCCGGACCCACGATGGCAGAACTCAAACCTGCGCCCGCTTGCCCTGGCGCTACAGCAGGCCCTGGGACAGGAGCTGGCTCGCATCCGCCAAGGGAACGTGCAGGTCACCGGCATCACGACGCGGCTTCTCCAGGCGATAGCTGCGCTGCTGAACTCGCCGCACGGCGGTGCCTTGGTGATGACGATGCACCGTCACCACTTCGTCTCCTGCCCGCTGATGCGCCAGCTGTACCAGTATCAGGTGAGCGGTGTGAGATGAGAATCTGTGTGGCATTTGGCAAAGAGGCGTGAGGAGGAAACAGAAAGGCTGTGGGGTGTCTGCTCTGCTCTGTGCAGACCCTCTAACTGTGTAATGCTGGAAATAGAGCCTGGGGAATATGACACAGGATTGCCTGGACATAGTCCAGGATGCGGGCTGGCCATGTTAGCCCAGTGCTGCTGAGAACTGGGGGTTGTGTGCAGGGTCAGGTGTACCTGACCTGGTCTGGTAACTGTGCAGCACTGTGGATTTGTGACTGCAGGTCTCTATTGGTTTGGGGATCTCTAGTCTCTGCTGTTTTGTAGCATGGACATGCCTTGCAAGCCAGGGCGTTTGCGGACAAGAGCCGGAGTCTGTAATTCCTTAAAGAAATCTTCGGAGCAGGCTGAGATTTATCCAGTGAAATAGCTCGTTCCTTTTATCATGATGGAAGACAGCACTAAGTTCCCCTTAATTATTCTGGGTGAGGTGCTGTGCGTGTGACTGAGCCTTCTGCCTTGCATTGGTACACTGGAAGCCACTGGCTTGATTCGAGCGAGCTGTGGTCCGACAGCGTAGGTGTGCTCTTTGTATTCCTGGCAGTATGTGCCACTGTCTGCATCTTTCCTGCTCTCTTTGTTGTATTCTTGAAGCACGGATAAGCATTGTGGCATGACTCTCTTACTCCCCTCCCCAGCGCTGCATGCCACAAGACACTGCCTTCTCCTCGCTCTTCTTCAAAGTCCTCATGCAGATGCTGCAGTGGTTGGAGAACCCTGTGGTGGAAGAGGGTCCTCTGCGTGCTCAGCTGAAGGGCTTTGCTGTACAGTACTCCTCGAGGCACAGGATCAGTGACGGTACTGGCATTGTGCAGATTACGGGACTTGGGGTGGACAAAGTGAGACAAGAAAGGGACAGAAGCAAAACTGCACCCAGAGCAGAAAGGGTGGTGGGCTGCCTTTTAAAGAGGTCTCCTTAGGAGTAACGAAGAGAGGTTTTGTGCTGTGCTAAACAAACATCAGGAGGATGCAAACTCTTGACTCTAGAGATTTGGCAGTAGACAGCTGGTAGCATCTCACTAAGCAGAGCAGGTCCTTCAGGGAAAACTTCCAGTTGCTCAGGCCAGGAATTCTGTGCTAGCTGTAGTCCTGAAAGATGAGTGTGCAAGAATGCCTCTGGACAAGGTCACGTTGTGACTTGTACAGTTACTATCTGCCATCTGTTGGGAGGAGAGGTCTATAACCTAGAGCTTAGGTGTGGAAATGGGTTTCTGGTTATAAAGTTTTCTCTTAGCCACATGTCCCTGTAACCTGCAGAAGAGCTTTCAAGGGTTTTGGTGGGAGTAAAACGGTAGTGGAGTGGAGTGTGTTTCTATGTTTGAGTAGTTGTGCCCTGGAGCCACGTGAGGCATCTGTAGAAGGGAAGCCTGATGTGGGGGTTGGCCTGTGATGTCCATGCTGTTGATTTTCTTTGCAGTTCGAGGTGGCGTCTTGCATCTCACAGAAGCTCTGACTTTCCGTCGTGACCCTGACTTGATCAGCTCCACGGTACGAGCCATCATTGCAACCCTGAAATCAGGAGAGAAGTGTAATGTGGAGCCAGAGCTCATCAGCAAAGGTATGGCTGCCCCCCTGCTCTCCTTCCCCGTTGCAGCAGCAGGTTGAACTGCCAGCCCAGCAAGGGAGTGCCTGCTGTGCAGGCTGGGGGAAGCTGCTCTCTGCATGGGTCAGAAAATGTGAACTGATCTAAATTTGGTCCCGTTTTGTACCACCACCTTCCCCAGCACTGGTATGGGGGTTTATGGACTGTCATCTGGGGCTGGGATTAAGTCTCCCAGCAAACTGTTTGTTTCCACTAATAAAATGAGAACTAGATGCCTACTATCCCAAATTAAAATGGCCTCCCTCTTCCTTACTGGGCCAGACTCTCAGGAATGCTGGACTGATTGCCTTTCGGATACTTTTATAAGCTTTTGTAGCTTTCACCACAACCTGAAGGTAATGAGTGACTTCTTTCTCTCTCTGCTAGTCCTGCAGGGTCTGATTGAAACTCAGTCTCCATACTTGGAGGAACTCCTGACTGTCCTCTTCTCAGCTACTGTTGAGACCACTGCCAGGTTTCCTGCCATGAAGCCAGTTGCTGTGGTGAGCTCCTTGTTACTCCAGGACAAAGAAGAAACACCAGTGAAGAAGGAGCTGGACAGCTGCAGGTGAGCCTAGGCAGTGATGGGACTTCACTGATGGGTCTGGGTTCATGACATCACCATTGATGCTGGCTTTTTCTCCTCAGTACTGAAGCAGCTTGGCTAGGGCCCTCCTCTGGCCTTCTTAACGACTGGCTGGAGATGTTGGACCCAGAGGTGATCTGCAGCTGCCCTGATCTCCAGCAGAAACTACTGTTCTCCTGGAACAAAGTAAGAGTTGTGCAGAGGGACTACTGTGCTGAAACCAGCCTTCTGGGGTACTGACCTGCACCTGGAAACAGGGCAAGGAGTAGTTTTGTGTTTTGCCACGTGTTGCTGTAGCAGTTCCAAAGCAGTACAGGCTGACTAGGAGGGGGAATCTGGTGCATCCTTCTCAGTGCAAGGGTTATGTCTCATCTTTGTATTTCCTCACCTATGTTCTTCTCAGGACTTCTAAGTGTGTTATGGACACAGCCTAGTCCTGTAAGAGCCCAGGCAGCTCTGCTTTCATTGGTATTTTTGTAGACAGACAAATAGCTTGATCAGAACTGTTATGTCCAAGCTAAGACTAAGCTGAATTTCACAGTTGATGCCGTGTTCTCTTAGAGAGTTCTACAAATCCTAAATCCACACATGTTGTCTTCTGTGCTGTCTATTTGCCTGGATCATCATTCTTCTCTAATATACACGATATCTCCATCCACCTCGCAGCAAGGATCTGTTGATTACATCTCTTCCTCGTTTGGTCCTTTCAGGCAGGGTCCCAGGTGCCCTCCTTCCGCCCGTACCTCTTGGCTCTTCTGACTCACCAGTCCAGCTGGACCACACTGCACCAGTGCATCAGGCTTCTGCTTTGCAGAAACCGAGAACAAAGGTGAGTATCTTTTTTTTTTTTTTTCCCCTCCAGGCTTAGCAAGGAGTTTTGTTCTGAGTTGGGCAACTTGTGTCTGAAGGAGAACAAACAGCAGCTGAGAACAAGAGCTGCCGTGTTCCACAGTGCTTCTGCCAGGAGAGGTAACCCAGCCAGAAACGGGCTTTGTGAGGAAGGATGCTGGTTTCAGTCATGCTGATTTGTGTACCTTGATAGAAATATTACCTGCTGTTTGATGGAAGCAGCACATAAAGATCTGGCTGTGTTCTAACTGGGAAGTGCTAATCGCTGGGTAAGCCATCCAGCATTGCTCTTGTTGATAATCTTTGTGAACATGGGGTTTGCAAGATGGCTTGGAGAGCGAACTGATGGCAGGCTCTCTACCTGGGCAGGCTCTGCTGGATTTTTTGCTTGGACTAAACTCCATTACCAGTCTTTCTCTAACCCCATTCCTGGCATCAGGCTCCTAGTTCTAATGGCTAGAGCAGCCCTAGCTCTCAGCTTCTAAACTGTGCTCTCAAATACTGAAGTGCCGGTGTAGTAGTATCTTGCTAAAACGTGTTACCCAATTGGACCAGGAAATGCTAACACCTAGTAGTAGTAATTCAGGTCATGACTAAACTAGCAATACTTCTAAAGCTGGTGGTATTTCAGTTTGCTTGTTATTTCATTACTGATCTCTTGCTCACTAAATTTCTACAGCCCAGAGTAACAGCCAGAGTAGGATGTTCTGTACACTGGGAGAGTGAGGTCACTGGTCTGATTGTACCAGTTGCTCATGTTGGTAACTGGCTTCTGGCCTTGTGGTTCAAGACTCTGTGTCGCTGCCACACTCCTGCTGAATGACATTTGTTCAGCTCCGTACCCTGTGCTGTGCTTATTGCAACCAATATTTAGTCATAATCTGGGAACAGAACCAAACCCCTTCTCGGGACTTAATAGATCCTATTTTTACATTGGCAGATGTTTCTTTCTTCACAACACTTATGATGTTTAGAGACACTACCATGTGTTTGTGTGCTGCCCGAGGGCTGCGTTGACTCTAATTGCAAATCTGTCTTCTTTTGTCTTCTGGCAGGTTTGACCCAACTGCATCCTTGGATTTCTTGTGGGCCTGTATTCACATTCCTCGGATCTGGCAGGGAAGGGACCAAAGAACTCCTCAGGTAGTGGTTCAGTTCTTCTAAGATTCCTCTCTGGATGGAGTCAGAGGCAATGCTTTCACAATGCTTGGTTTTTCCGTGGCCGAGAGGTGGCTGGAGTGTTACAGATGCAGTGTGCCAAGTTTGCTGCCTGTACCTCAGCTGGTACTTAGCTGCTCTGCTACATTACATATTACAGTGGCAATTTTGAGTCCAGAAAGCTGATATGAACACACATAAATTTGCTCACTTGCTGCAGAGGAAATGCCAATTGCCACATTATCTATTAAAGATCTAGGCACAAGGCTGCAGTGGTGAGCAAGCTTAAAATGCAGTGTGGGGAAATGCCCATTTACAAAGAAAAGGGAGTTGCATCTCTTCTCCACAGAAGAATTTCTCTAATTTGGTGACTCGGTTGTGGTTTCTGACCATTGCACATGCTGGGATGGAAGTAAATGAGTTCAGAAGTAGAAGAGTGGTAGAGAGGTTTCATCTGGGGCTGTGATGCATGAATTCAGGGCGCTAGCTATGGAGCAGTTCTAAAGTCTAATTCTAAGGGATGTTCCATTCCAGTTGGGAAAGGTGGACTTTAAGGAATGAAAGATCTAGGGCTTTGGTGTGGATTCATTTTGAGTGTTCTCTTGCATTACAGAAGCGCCGTGAGGAATTTGTGCTCCACCTGAAGGCATCAGAATTGATCAGCATGGTGGAGCTGATCCTGGCTGAAGCAGAAACCAGATACCAGAACGCTGACGAGGCCTCCTGCACACTCATCCAGTCTCGATTGCCTTTGTTGCTCAGTTGTTCTCATGGAGACCTTGAGAGCATCAAAAAAGTAACGGAGTATCTGACCAGCTGCATCCAGCAGTGGGGAAGCAGGTGGGCTTGCACGTGGGGAGCACTCTCTACTCTAATTGTAGCTACTTGGGCACGGGCAGCCACGTAACGATGAGACTTGCCAGCACGTCTTCCTTAAGAATAGTGTGCACTTGTCATACGGGCTCTGGTTCACAATATCCTGCCAGAGGTTTGGGAGAATAATAAGTCATTTTAAGTGGTACTTGGACCAGGAAGGTGACTTTAAAATTGAAGTTTAAGGGCCATTTTCCTTTTAGGACTTCAGGAAGAAGTCCTTGTGCTTTTTTTTTTTGTGTAACTTAAGGCAATGGTTATTTTTAGTTATTAGTTCCTAACGTAGGGTTTCTTGTCTGCTCATCCCTTGAATCACTGCTCATAAGGCATCCTGCTTCTGACCATTATGATTGCTCACAATGCTGAATGGAGACTGGTGGTTTCCTAACAGCTCTGTTAGCACTGCGGGAGGAACAGGAACATGGTGTATCTGTGACAGGGAAACAAAATCACCTAATTTTAACCTATGATCTATGGAGGGCAGGTGTGTAGAGAACAGTCTGGTCTGCATAGTTGTGCTTCTGACTGCTCTTCCACTTGGAATGGGGATGGCCATGTGCAGGAACTCTTCGCTGGAGATGTAAGCAGGGCTTTCTTGTCCTGTACCCCTTTGCAGCTGCAGTTTTCTAACTCCAGATGGCCTAGTGTTGGATCCCCATAGACTAGGAGTGGTTTGAGTAGTTCAAAAGAAGCAAAGACTGAGAAAATGCTGGTTCAGACTAAGAGTGGCTGCTCTTTTACATGGTCTATTTGCCATATGCAGGAAGGCTGTTATTAATCTGTTGGCTCTGGGATGTTTGTAGTAACCAGTGGCTGACCTCTCCCTTTTTCCTTCAGCTCTGTGGGAAAATGCTGCCAGGACCTTTTGCTTCAGATATACCTGCAACTGCCCGAGCTCCTTGTGCCTATGCCTGAGATGCTTCTCACCAGTGAAGGAGCCAGAGACAGCAGCACTTGCAAGGTAAAGGTTAGAGGTATAGGAAAGCCCCTTTCCAGTTGTGTACCCTGTGTGGAAGCTACCTTGATGCCTAGTCTAAAAGGAGAGGTCAGGCAAAAACTGCTGGGTTCACTTTGGTTTCTTTACCTTGCTCCTCTGTGGCCCCTTCCCTGCCTGCACTCTCAGGAGCAGAGAGTTCAGGTGTGGTTTATTTTGTAGTGTCCTTCTCTACAATGGTATAAGCTCCACAAGCTTCTGTGTTCCAGAGGCTTCTGCAAAGCACAAGTGGGCAGGCGTCTGATCCTACTTTGATGTCTGTAGGGATTGTGGACTTCAGATCCTGTGCCAGCTGCATTTGCTTGCAGATTCTACCTGAAAATAATTTCTGTTAACACCCTCTGTAGTTGGAAAGGAATTTGGAAACACTGCTGAAGAGCCAGGGGCTTGATTGTGCTTTAAACTCCTTAACTGTTTACTCATTACTTTTCTTCTAGCTTGATGCCCTGGTTCACAGATTCATTAACCTCCTCGCAGACACCAGTGATTCCAAGTCGTCAGAAAGCCGTGTGTGGGACGCCAATATGGCCTGCAGGAAGCTAGCTGTGGCTCATCCCATCCTGCTCCTTAGGTACTGCTCTCCCTTTTTCCCCCTCTGTGTGGCTGGAGTCCATCAAAAAGCATCCACCCTTGTCCTAAAAGGGGAAGAATCTTGCAGCAATCATGATGATTGTGACAGAATCCGTGTTCGTGTACAAAAGCCAAGGGAATGGCAGCTAAGTCATATCTTTTATGATGAGGCAGCACCTCTTTTGGCTCTCTGTCTGACTGGAAACAGTCCTCTTGGATTTGGAGACTAGAGAACAGAACACGGGTGGGAAATGGGGCTTGCTGATTCTAGGGATACAGGGATCAAATCCAGAACCCTGGGAGAGGATAAGGGACACTTCCACCCATGAACTGAGGAGCAGCAACACGTAATTACTTATAGGCAGAGGCTAGATCTGGATTTTCTTCTGTTTGGCATTTCAGGCACCTGCCAATGATCGCAGCACTGCTGCACGGCCGCGTTCACCTCAATTTCCAGGAGTTCAGGCAACAGAACCATTTGACCTTCTTCATCCACGTCCTGGGGATCCTGGAGCTGCTCCAGCCGCAGGTCTTCCAGAACGAGCACCAGGCGGCACTATGGGACTGTCTCCTGTCCTTCATCCGTCTGCTGCTGGTAGGAAAATCCTGACTCCCTCTCCATGTGCGAGCGGCCAGCCACTAGGTGGAGAAGCTCATGTAACACAGGGCGAGCCCAGCTCCCTCCCGTTTGAAGGGAAAGCCTTCATATTCCTAAGAATGAAAAAGTCTTTCATGTACCTTGAAGAGCTTAAAGAGGAGTCAGGAGGTAGAGAAACTACTCCCTGGTAGCAGGCTGGGGCAGTGGGCTTTTTTTAACTCGCATCTTCTCAATCTTTTCTCAGAACTACAGAAAATCCTCGCGTCACCTGGCTGCCTTCATCAGCAAGTTTGTCCAGTTTATCCACAAGTACATCACGTGCAATGCCCAGGCAGCTGTTTCCTTCTTGCAGAAGCACTCGGATCCGCTCCAGTAAGCTTCCTTTCTCCAGTTAGCCCATGGTTATCTCATGGAGAGCTTGCAGAGTCAGGCTGCCATGAGCTAATCAGACAGAAGACAGCAAGAGGATGTGACATCGTAGCTATTAATAGGGCACTTCACCCTTATCTCCTTTGAGTCTTTATTGAGATGAGCAGCATATCCCTTTTTATAGGTGAAAACTGTGCCCAGGGAAGTCAGATGATTATTCCAACTCTCAGAATGGCCTGAACATCCTATTGAGGCTTTGTGTTGCCCTGCAGTCATTTCCAGAGGGCCAGCGTGAGGGTCTTCTCCCAAAGCAGTGACTGAAGGGTCCCACCTACGGATACGGGGAAAAATGCATTTGAGTTCCAGTTCTGTTGAAAAGAAAAACTTTGTTTCTGCTTCTGAGAAACCATTTGGTTCGGTGTACATAGATGTGCTGTTACTTGTCCTCAGGCTCTTAGTGCTAATGAAAGCTAAACATGCCTTCTCTTCCTCCAGTGACCTGTCAGCAGACAACAGTGACCTGGCAATGCTGAAGTCCCTCCTGGCTGGGCTGAGTCTGCCCAGTAAGAGTGGCAGCTTGGACAGGGATTCTGATGAAGAGAAGGATGGTGAGTCTGAGAGGGGGGAGAGTTATTCAGGTGGTGAATCTGCCACATGTTTTGGAGCACAGATGCCCTTATGGGCTGTGTGATGTGCTCATTCTAACAATCCAAAGAAAAGGTATTTAGAGTGGGGAATGACACTTGTTTACTCAGTAATTTGGAACCAGTATCTGGGATGGGTCGTTTGGTTTTCCTGTCAGTGATATCACTACTGGCGCAGAGGAACAGCTTTTAACAAGGGCAAGTTTCACTGTAGTGGATTTTGCCTTCCTCAGCCACACTTAAGGATTGACCTGTCAGGAGACCTTAAAGGTACATCCGCTTCTTCGCTGTTTACAACTTGCATGGGAAAATTAATCAGTATTAAAACAGCTTGGAAAGGTTCCTTCTCTTTGTGTCAGCTGCGGGGTACCAGGAGGTGCAGTGAGGCTAGAGACAGCGTGAGAGCCAGGAATTGTATTACAGTATTGCTGGTCAGCTCATGGTACACCACTGTACTGGTAGGGAATACTGGACCTGTCTCCTTATTGAAACTGCATAGACTGTCAGGAGTGACCTGCTCTTTCTCTCTCCCCCAGATGAAGCAGCAGCCGGCTCTCTCCCCCTCGTCAGCGTGTCTCTCTTCACTCCTCTCACGCCAGCTGAGATGGCCCCATATATGAAGAGGCTCTCCAGAGGCCAGACTGTTGAGGGTAAGTGAGGACCTGCAGGGCTGTACAAAGATGCAGGGCAAATGCAGACATATGGCAACGTATCTGTCAGCTACAGGCAAGTTTCCTGTTTCAGTCTTGTGTTTGGAAGTCTCCAGCAGTAAGGATGTGGTTTTGTTTTGGATGAACTTGTCCTTAACCTTCTGGGATTCTGTGACAGAGGCTTCCTGTGACGGTGGTATCACTTAGCTCAGCACTGCTACAACTGCTTCTGCTTTGGGGTTCTTCAAGGATGTTGTAAGTGCTCTGGAAGACTGCCTGAATAATTCAAGGAGAGCTGCAGTTCGTGTGGAGCCAGGTCTGGAGTGCTGATAGGAATGCCATAGTGATAGAAAAACACCAAACTAGTGAGAAGCAGGATTTTGTTAGAAGTCCCCAAATGGCCTTCATGGAAGAAAAATCATGTTAACTTGGCATGGGAACAATATGCTTCTTCTCCAGAAGGCTTCTGAAATCATAGGCGTCCAGCGTTCAGACCTAAGTTGTGGTATTGGAGTGACAGTTTTCCTACCACACCAGAAGTAGAGGGAAGAAATCCTGCCCAGATGCTATTTTTAAAAGAGGCTTTCTGTGAAATCTTTTGGTTACAGAAGAAAGTATTCTGGCATTGAAACCTTCCACTCCTTCCCCTGCTTGTGGCAGGACAGTGCTGGTGACCTCTGCCTGAGCAGGTTGGGATGTGCTGATCCTACCGCTTCTCATCCTTTTGGAAAATAGCTTTTCTTACTCTAGCTCTTTGTGCAGGTGGGAAGACTTGACTGCTGGCAGATTAGATTTGTAGGGAAAAAGAAAAAGATCCTTTACTGGATCAGTGAATTTCAGTCACCCCTTTCAACCTGTGTCTTCCACCAGACATCCTGGAGGTGCTGACAGACATTGATGAGATGTCCAGACGGAGGCCAGAAATTCTCTCCTTTTTTGCTGTGAGTATTAGTGTGTCAAACTGCCACTAGAGGAAGAGATTCTTTTCACCAGATTCTGTGTTGGAGCCAGCTTAAGGACTACCTGCTTTTTGGGTGGTTGTTGTAGCATCTTAGGAGAAATTTCTCTTCAGTTAGGCCTTCTTACAGCAGGCAGTATTTACTTCCCTGCTGTCTTCTCTCCATTGCATCCTGTGTCTTCCATCATCTACTTTAACTTCTCTCTGTATCAGAGGAAGAATTGATCCTCTGTCCTCTTCCCAGAATTGGGGCAAGGCAAGAGCAGAACAGCTCTGTCAAAACCACTGGAACTTGGGTAAAACTCGGCTGTCTCACGTGGAATAAGATTACAGAAGGGTGCTTTAAAGTATTCAAAACCAGGATAATCCCTCTTAGAGATTTCTGGGTTCAGCCAGTACCTGCTGGATGTTGGGATGTGCTGATTGGTGCTGGTGGGGTAGTAATGCAAGTCTGAAGAGCTTGTGCTCCCTCCTTGGTCCTGTGATCCTAATTTGTGCTGCTTTCAGACAAACCTACAGAAGCTGATGAGCTCATCAGAGGAGTCCTGCCGAAATCTGGCCTTCAGCCTGGCTTTGCGCTCCATTCAGAACAACCCCAGGTGAGGACCACTGGAACTCGGGCTCTCCCAAGTCCCTGATGGGCACTGGCTGCCCGTCTTGAACCCCTGTTGATGGTGATCTGGACTGTTCTGACACTGTCATGTTTTACTCTCAGCATTGCTGCAGACTTCCTTCCCACCTTCATGTACTGCCTTGGCAGCCGAGACTTTGAGGTGGCGCAGACAGCCCTCAGGAACCTGCCTGAATACACCCTCCTTTGCCAAGGTGAGTTGGTATCTGCCACCTTTGGTGCACACTGGGCTCCTCTGCTTGGAGCAGCCTTCCTGGGAAGCTGCCAAGGATCACTGTTGCCTGGAGCAGGCCATCAGACACCCAGGGGACGTCTATTAATAGTAGCTTTGGCCTGAGCATCCCAGGGGAGATCTGTTGTAGAGACCAGGGAGCCTTTCTCAAAGTAGATTTGCTCCCTTACGGTTTGAGTTGTGATCCCTCAGGTGATCACACACCCACGGAGCTATTAGAGGGTGGATTGTGCCATGTTCTTATGGAAGGTGAGAATTTCTTGCACAGCTGCAAACATTCATCCCAGTGTTTGCTGGTGGGTTGCTATGCCTGCCTGCAGGAGCTCTCGGGTCAGCCCTCATGCCGTCTTTCTCTTCCCCAGAGCACGCGGCGGTGTTACTGCACAGGGCCTTCCTGGTGGGGATGTACGGCCAGATCGACACCAGCTCTCAGATTTCAGAGGCCTTGAAGGTTCTGCACATGGAAGCCATGATATGAACATGTGGTTCTGGGAACTCCACTGCCAGAGGAATTAATTTAACCGGACTCATCAGCTCCACTGAAGCTCTATAAGAAGACAGAGTATTTCAACCCATGTGCGGGAGGATCCAAGAGGTGATGTAGCTGGCCAGATGGTGCTGGAACAGGAGAGTGTGCTGACTGAAGATCAGGAGGGGGCAAGGATGGGTCTGTCTGGACACCTTTATTGTGGGAGAAAAATCTCCTGAACATTGTGCCAAACAGGGACCGCTTCCTTCATGGGGTGTTGGGGGTTTGCCGTTTGATTTTTCTCTGTCTCTCCAAGAAGGCAGAGCTGCTGGGAGAGCAGGGGGGGAGCGCTGGCCCTTGCACTAAGTCTCTGCACTCTCTGCGTTGGAGACAATTGCAGATTTGTGCACATGGAGAGACCACTTTTGTTTTCTGAGAGTGGGTGTTTGGGTTCTTTTTCTTTTTTAATTAAAATTCTCTTTGTTTCCATTGTGCCTTTCTCTGCTCTGTGCTGCCTTGGGTGTAGCTGGACATCTCTCTCTCCCTGTCCTTCAGCTGCTTATATTTTAGACAAAGCATCTGTGGAAGAGCTGTCTCCATGGCCAAATGCTCACAGGGTTATCTTGGCCTTTTACAGGATATGCAGGAAATGGAGGAGGTTTAGAAAGGTCAATGGAATGTCATAGATGAGTTTGGTCAGCGCCAGCTGCTGACAGGACAACTTTTAAGAGGTTCCTTAGAAAACTTCTCTTTAAAAACAAATGAAGCAAACTTCTGGGTACATCTGCAGACATCCCAGCAGCTGGCCACTGTCGCAGTGAAGTCATTGAATGAGCAGCGGGTTTTGCTCTTTGGGATCCGTCCTGTGACTCTTCTGACCACTGCTCTCTGGTCCTGGTCTGCTGATAAAGGTGATGGCTTATTTGTCAGCTGTCATTTGAGGGCAGAAAAGGAGGTGTCTTCCTTCCCTCTGCTCCAGAGAAATAACTGCCACATGTGCTCGTTCTCCAGTCTCCCTTAGTTCTAGTCACCAGTTTCCTTTCCCATCATTTGTCTGTATTCCTCTGGCACTCCACTTGGTGGTAGAGAATCTTTGGAGCATTCTAAAGACAAAGATCCTGGAGGAATTTTATAGATAGCCATAAATAAGCCTGTATCTCTTTGCTAGTGGCAGGGACAGTTGTGACCTCAGGAGAAATATTGTCCGTTCCTGCAAATGAGGAGAGCCAGAGCTGAGCGTTTCTGCGAGTGTGTCAAAATAGAAATGAATGTCCAGCTGGCTTTGCGGAGAGGTGAAGAAATAAAGGGAGAGATCTGACCCTCCCATCAGCTGTAAGTTGCCCTGCCTTTAAATAAAGAGATTAGAGCCATCACTTGAGGATGCAACACGCTCTTTTCCTCACAGCAGCATCTGCTTCGCATCCAGAGCCACTACTGTGGCAATTAGCTACAAATAAATTATGTGGAGGAACAGCTGAAGAAGATCAAGTCAGTGAAATGGTTTTCCTGAGGGGCTCGGTGACAGCAGGATTAACGCCTGTCTAAAGGGTTCCCGGTGAGATTACTGGCTCCTCTTACCTTAGTCCTTTATCAGACATGATTAAGGTACTGCTCAGTTTGTCAGAGCAGGGAGGTGGTTCTTTTGGTGCTGCTGTGGGCCCAGAGCAGCCAGGAACTCGTGGGACTGGCTGCAAAAGGGCTTTTCACAGGACTTTGAATCAAGGAGCAAGGAAAGTGTCTCAAGACTGTTGCCACACAAAGACAGTGAGTCAAAGTAGTGGTGGTTTGGTGAAGATCCTCCCTGCAGGTGGGGCTTGCCAGAAATCCTGCTCCAGGGCTGCAACTAAAAACACTTAGAGGGGAAACCAAATTACATGTTTGGCCCTAAATTCCACTCTGTTTGGTGATGCCTGCTGTGAGCAGACCGCCTTCAGGATGCCTGGTCTAGAGGAGCAGGGGATGCCTGGATGTTGGTGGAACTTAATGATCCTTCAGACCAGGACAACCAGGCCTTGCAGAGCTGTGTGAAGAGAGATGCTTCTGAGAAGGTGGAAGGAGCATCTCTTTATTGGCAGCAGCAGAAACCATCATTTGAGGGATCAGGAGACGAATTCAAAGGGAGGGAACGTGGGTGGAAGTTCCTCTGCAGAGCTGGGCCTTCCTCTAAATCTTGCAGTACAAAAAGCATGATTTGTTGATCTCTCTCCTTTTTGCAGTATTGAAGGTTCCCATCAAGCATCTGCTCTGCTGCCACCCTCTGCTTGGACCCAGTGGAGCTGAGAAGGTTGCCCTGGCTTGGAGCTTGTCACTGAAGTTGGTTCAGGGCTGAGAATGGGGCTGTCAAGGGCTGCTTGGCTGTGCAGAGACAGGTCAGGGCAGGAGCCTGTCCCTCCTGCCTGCACTGGCAGCGGTGACAGCTCTAAAACAAGTTAGCACCAGCGTTACCGATGCCCTGACTCTCGTCCGCCTTTCATCAGCGCTCTCTAACTTTCATCTCCGCCTGGCTGAGCACCTTCTCTCCTCCCATCCCTGCCGAGCTGACAGTGTTATCCTGCAGGGGTCTGCTGGGCTCCTCCCAGGGGCTGGGGACATCTCTGTCTCCAAGGAGAGCTGGTGCCTTGCTTAGAGGAGTGAGGAGGAGGTTTGCAGGGTCATTCCTGGCCAAGCCCATGGGGCCACAGTAACTCAGCCAGTGGGAATCATGGCTCCGGTCTGCCTTCCAGGCCACCTATCCCAAAGCAGTGCAAAATTCCTGTTTAGATACTTCTCTACCCCAATCCGCTGTAGTCAAGAGCTTCCCCGGAGAGCCCTGGGCTGCCAGGGTTGGTGAGGCATGATAGAGAAGGGAAAACTGGCCACAGGCTTGTTTGGCATCCTGTGGTTGCATCCAACTCAGAGCAGCACTGGCACAACCCATGACCCCTGCACATCAGCTGGCTCTACTTTTCTCCCTACATGGCTGGTGCTGGGCAAAGGTGGTGAAGGGAGCCCAGGAGGAGCTGGGAAGCCCTGGAGCGGCCAGGGGGCTGCAGGGCCCCCCTGCTAAGCACTGGCTGGCAAGGACAGGGCAGGAATAGCCGAACCCAAGCTGGGAACCAGCCCCAGCGTGCCCGGGTGGAGGTGGTGTCATGGTGCAGGCAGGCTGCACTGCGTGAGCCAAGGCTTGGGAGGAGGAGGATGTGACACCTCACTCATGTTGTAATGGCATTCACAGCAGGTCCTCTCAAAAGCCAGTTGCTTCCCCACAGAGGTGACCAAGTCCTGTCCTGTCTCCGTACACCGCAAGCATCAGGGATCACAAATCCCCTGCAAACACCCGTTGCCTCTTGTGGGGGTTTCCTGCTGCAAATTATTTCTTTCTGATGCAAAGATCAAATGTTTTTATGACCTACGGTCAAAGTGTCATGTTTTTAAGACCCAAGTGTAGCAGCCTTGGGAAGAAGATGGACACTTTTCCAGCATGAACATGATGGATCTTTGCTGCCTTGGCTGGGCATAAGTGGGCATCTCTAACCCAACCATACCTGGGTTGCTGCGGCTGGGAGCATGGCCCTGCACTTGCCGATGCCTCAGAGCAGGGATTTAACCCAACTCTGGACAGGGCTGTGCATCCCAAGAGCCACGAGGGGTGTCCTGGAGCACCACGTGAGTTTGGCCGTGAGCAGGGCATGACTAACCGGGGAGGTGCCTGTGTGGTCTTGACTCAGTGGCAGCTGCCTGTGGGGCAAGCCTGACATTGGGGAACTGGAAGAGTCCCAGCACTGAGCTCAGAGGCAAATCTGCCCGACCTGCTACGTCAACAGCGGGAACGCAGGGAGAGGAGCACAGGCAACAGCCAACAAATGGGATTTCATGGTTAAAGGCACTGACATTTTGCCAGCCGTCAGAAAAGAAGAAAAGCAGAGGAAAAGAAGCAAAGATCAGTGTGCAAGCAACCTTGTGAGAGGAAAAAAAAAAAGAGAGGAAAACTCCGTCTCCATTATTTATTGTCTGTGTCAAAATGTGGGCTGTGGAGTCTAGTCCCGGGACTGCTCCCTAGGGTCCCAACATCCTCTTCCAGCCAACCTGATCTGTGACTTCGGTTAGTGACAAACGCAATCCTGGCCCTGCCTGCCCTCCATTCACTTCCATCTGGCCCTACCACAGTTCCGGATGGTTTGATGCAAGCTTAACTCGAGGAGTTGTTGGCTAAAAGCTAAAAATGGTAAGGTTTTTGTGGCTTTGGGTATGTTGAAACCAGCCCCACACCAGCCAAGTGCCCTGGCTTCTATAGGAGTAGCATTTGCCTAAGGTGGACTGGATTTTAAATCTCTGCATTGCCTCGCCGGGTATTTAGATAATTTGGCCCTAAAGGAGCGGAATATAGAGTCTGCATTTCCCCCTCTTTTTAAAATCAAGAGACCTTTATAATACTCTGTCTGCCTGTCCTGTGTGGCTGGTGGTGCTGTGCCTTTGGCATTCCCCTCTTTGCATGAACAGCATTTCTAATGCAAGAAGGTACTGGGCCAAAAACTTCAAGACCCCCAGCAACAATTAAAAAAACAATTAACATACAATAAGCCAATCATTGCTGGGTAATTATTAAGCTGTAAGAATTGCTAATTGTCTTATTAGCATTAAGCAATTATGCAAATAATAGAAAACATACCGTAAGAGTAATAAAATTACCTACCTTTCTCCTTTCGTTTTTTTTTTTAAACCAATAATGACTTTTCAAATCTAAAGTGATGCTTATGGTTTTGCTCTTCAGGTTTTATTTGGAACATCTTTGGAGAGGAGAGACACCTCTAAGGGCACTCAGCACAGGGTGAGTAGGACAACTTGAACCACATCTACCACAAATCATCTTGCAGAGCTTGTAGTGCCCCGTGTCAGGGTCTCCCCCCGTTCTGCAGCCACCCAGGGACGTGCAGGTGCCGGTGGCTTTGGACCACGCAGTGGTGACGTTGCTAGGCCAGGACTGGAGAGAGTTTGAATTTTGTACTGTCATAGACTTCCTGTGGGATTCTCCATTCCCACCCAAATAAAGCACATGGTGCTTCAGGTTTGGTCTGGGGGAAAACAAGGCAGTTTGTAGTTTTTCACATCCATTCAGTGCAAAAATGGATAGTCTTGGTCTTTAAAGTTATCTCTCTTGAGGATTTTATTACTGCCAAGTTTGTAACCTGAGGCAAGAGCTGGCCTCCTCCGGGTGAGGTTCCAGTGGGATTTTGGATGTCAGCTCTGAGCAGAGTGACGAGTCAGTGCTTTTGTGTTCCTGTGAAACCAAAACAACCACCGTTTACCCCCTCTGCTCAGAAAGGGAGACTTCACTTATCCATGTGCACAACGAGCTTGGAAGAGGCAAAGTCCTTCTTTGGTTTAGTACACTAACGTTGTTAATCACTAACAAATATTACTGGCTTTCCAGGCTTTAAACTCTGCTCCGCCGATAAGACACAGCATTTCAAAGCGGCCGAGCCAGCTCTGGCTTCAGGGTGGGTCCTGCTTCCCTGGTGATGCCATGAGAGATACGGGTCACCTCACCCAGTCTTGTGATCCAAACAGGTTTTGATCAGCAAAAATACACCTTCACTTTTGCTTTCTGGTAAAAATGGTGAAATCTGCGGCTCCTGGAGGACCAGAGGGAGTGTTCTGCCACAGCAATGCGACCATCAGGGATCTCCACCGCCTCTTTCAGCTTCCTCAGAAGAGGAGGGGAGGCCGCCTTCTGAAAAAAACCAACACTATCCCAGATGTCCTTGGAGAGCTGAGACTCTCTGGTGACCTCCCAAGCAGCTGTTTACGGCCTTTTCATTTGTCCTGCTCACCTGGTGGGGAGGATACAGCACGTGAGCAATCTCTGGTTCATGTTGCTTGGAAATAACCTTCTGACCTTGGCCTCTCGCCTGTCCCTCACTTCACTGTTTTGGGGGACAGGAGGACAGGAAATCCAGCAGGTCATCTTGCCAGCAGGCAGGAGGGACAGCAAGGAAGAGAGAATTTTTTTTCTTCTTTGATGTGACATAGATTATACCTGGGTGAGAGGAGAACACACTTTGCTGTTCACTAATTCTGGTCCTTTGAGGTTTTAAGATAATGGATTTACTGTTTGTGAGCTTCTGGGAGACATGTTGTGGAGAGATTTACCAAAGTGCCTCTTTCTGTAACTTTGCATTTCTCCGTCTTCTTTCAGCAGAAATTTGTGTTCAGACTTGTTTTTTGTAATAACTTTTTTTCTGCTACTTTGCAGGTCAAACTAGGCAGGCTCCGAGGAGAGGCGGATATCATGTGGAAGCATTTTTGTGTGAGTAGCTGTGAAATTGTTGGGGCTTTCTTTTCCCAGGCTTGGGCCTTTCTGTCTCGGCGGAGTCAGCCTGGCTGCCTTCTGGGAAGAGAGAGCTGATGAGGCATGTTACTGATGAGCCGCGTACTTTTTCCTTCTCATTTTGAATCCCTCAATTTAATCCAAGCTATTGGCACGGGAATGTATGAGAGCTCTTGGCTACGACACACACTTCCTATTGTTGGGAGTGAACAGCCCCGCATACAGCCTGCGGCAAAATTATGAAGTAGCTTGATTTGATCAGCTGATTTCACACAATAGTTAAATTTTTCTGTGATGTTATACTCTCTTCTGGAAAAAAAAGCCAACCCTGCATCACTTGACTCTCAGCTTCAGGAGGCCCCACATTGTCTGATATTAGGAACCAACCCTTTCCCCCTCCCTCAAGTCCTCAAGCTAACAAATGTTGGTGGTTTTCCTTTGGGCTTTAGGGTGGTCCTAGTCATATATTTAAGTTTTTTCTCTACTAACAGTGAAGTCCAGGCTGCTGCATACAGGATCTAGGATAAATTTAAGAGGTGATGGTGGAGGGTGAGTCCCACTAGTCAAAGTCATAGCAACTGTCAGGAAGCATTCAGCATTTCTCAGCTGCAGTCCAGTATCTAGGAAGAGAACTGAAAAGAACTGTGGGAGAGAAAGAAAGGGAAAAGATGTGTCTGAAAGCAGAGAAGCATAAATCGATCCATGTCTGTGGACTGTTGCTCTCCAACAAGCTTCCCAACATGCTTCAGGAAGGGATTTAGCGGAGCTGCACTGCGCTCACAGGACACGCTCTGCTCCAGGAGCCAAGACGGGGAAATTCCACCCAGCAGCACTGGGGAAAGCACAGTGAGTGTGGCTGAGGTTCACAAAACAGGATGAGGACGTATAAGGCTCCTCCAAGGGAAAGATGGAGAAGGGAAAAATACACCCCGAGTGAGGATTTGTAAGCATCATTGCACGAGGAATGTCCTGGGAGAGCAGTGGTTGTGGGTAATGGGTAGGCAGCTGCACAGGCAGCTCCGCTCCCTTCCTGCCCCCTTCCTCCCACCAGTGCTTGTTAGTTTACCTGTTGGTGCATTAAAGACTCATCATAGCTGTAAACTCCTGCAGAGCTCTCCTTAATCACCAACTAAGAACACTGCACAAGTGGCTGATGCCTGTGTTTTGAAAAGCCATTACTGGGCCAGTAGTAGCACTACTAGTGCATTAGCTCACTCCTCCGGCGATGTCGTTTTAATCACCTTAGCGTATCGCCTGGACCAGCTTCTGCTGGTGTACCAAGGGCTGTACCTCCAACCTAACCCTCTCTTGGGATGCACAGCTTGGAGCGAGGGACTCATAGTTCAATCCTTTGGTGTCTCCAAGCCTGGATGCCTTTCTGGTATGACCATCTCGGTCAAACACAGATGACCAGGCATGGTGCAGGGAGGGACGAGGTGAAATGCAGCGACCTGTGATATACAGCACATCGCAGCTGCTCTCTGAGTCCAGCCTGGCTTTCCGCTCCGTGGTCTGTGTCCCCTGCCACCCAGCCTCAGCTGCCCCTTCCCAAAGCACAAGGTAATGAGAAGGGACTCACCCCATTGACTCATTAAGCTCGGTTTGTTAGAGGACAGATTGTCATGTTAAACAAATATATTTTAAAAAAAAACCTAAATATCGTTCCCTGGGCCGTGCCCCATCTGGGCCATTAAATCTGAAAGGGGTATCTACAGCTGTGTCAAAGCTGGCCTCAGAAGCTGATTTTCACTATTTCTACCACTAGCAGTTGGCAACAACTCCATTTTCAAGCATCATTTTCTCCTCGTTTCCTAGTGCTACGTGGCTCGCAGGCCTGGGGAGGGGGGGGTGCACGCTGCTAAACAGAACATGCTTTGGGGCTTACAAAAAGAAACCCCCCAAATGCGTTTCCTAAACCCACCTCCTCCTCTTTATTTCTCACCTAGCACTAAGTTACCTGATGACAGAGGATGGGAAGGGCTGCTCATCCTTAGCCAGTTGGCTTTTCGTAAATTATGCACATTTTTTTTTTTTTTTCAATCTAATGAAAAGGTGTTGTGGAACTGAAGCAGGACAGCTCAGCTTTCACGGCTCCCGCACTGCAAGTTTCCAGCTCGAAAGAAAGCGAGCGTCTTTTTTCAGGGGGAGGGGAAAAAAAGACAGACAACTTTAAGTTCATCCAGTATTCCTTTTGATTGGTCCCTTGGTAGTCTGATTAATTTTGAGTGCAGATATTCATTCTTTCCTTCACAGAATACACCCAGCACTCTGGAGCAGGCTCACCATGCCGTATTTCCTCCTTGCCACACCATTCTTGTTATGGTTGTGCAGCAACATATGCTAAGGCCTTATTACAAGGGATTCCTATAAATGGCATAAAGGATTAATAATGTATTTATAACACAACTTTGTTTTAGTATAAAGTGATCTATAAATTTGTAATAAATGTTTTATAATGTTTTTGTAGCCTGTTATAAATGATAAATGGGAGACTATAGATGCCACATCAAATATTCATGCTGCATTGTGTGCATTATTATGCTGTTACTGTTCAGGAAACCATTAATAATAAAGTGAATGGAGATGTAAAAGTTGCTGACATGCCCAGCAAGCCATTTATAATGAAATGTATAATCCTTACCATAAAGTAAATACACTGGCCAGTGATTGCTGATGAAATGGAAACACACTGAATTATTTGTGAGGTATTTAGATATTAATGTATATTATCCATATGTCATAGAAATGCCATTAATATATTATATGTATTATTAATTATTTTTACCTAATTTATAGGCAGCTCCTCAAGTGTTACCTTGTCTCTTCGGCCGTTGTGTCAGCCGCACAAGATCTGGTGAGTTATTTTATGTGGTCCGTGTGCCGCAGGGCAGCTGTATGGATTAGCAAGGATGGTGCTGGCCCAGCCAGGGCAGGATGCAGCGAGTGGCCGCCTTTCTAGCCCCTCATCTAGCTGCCATCTGTTGGGGACAGGGAGTGGAGGGGGCTTCAGGTGATGGTCAGCAGCTGCTGATGCCCAATGGGCTACCCCAGGCTGGGCAGATCCTGTGCCCAGGCCTGGCCACTGTCCTTCCCGAGCCAGGATGAGGCCTCTGGGCAGCCAGGCTTCATCCTCCCTCCTCCTCCTCCTTACACCTTCCATCTGGCTGCCCCTTCATGATTGCCCCTGCTTGCTCCCACAGCTCCCTGACAGGAGGTTGGAGCCAGGTGGTGTTGGTCTTTTCTCCCAAGGAAGAAGTGATAGGACACGAAGAGCCGGCCTCAAGTTGTACCAGGGCAGGTTTAGGTTGGACCTGAGGAACAATTCCTTCCCGCAAGGGTCGTCCAGGCCTGGCCCAAGCTGCCCAGGGCAGCGGTGGAATCCCCATTCCTGGAGGGGTTTCAAAGCTGTGGAGATGTGGTACTGAGGGACACGGTTTAGTCGTGCCCTGGCAGTGCTGGGTGAATGGTTGGACTCCATGATCTTAAAGATTTCTTTTAACCACAACGATTTGTTTTTATTTGTGTGTGGGTGTGAAGGAGATTTCTTTTCTTTTGTCCCCGGGGCAGAAGCCCGACGTGTGGTCTCCCATGTCACGACAGGGCCGTGCCCCTGCCCCGGGTCCCTGTTGAGCAGCAGCCGCTCCCCTCGCCGAGCCGCCTCTCCCCTCCCAACCACCCACCACACCGGGCAATTCTCCCCGTCTGCGCCGCGCTCGGCCCCGGGGCGCAGCGTNGAGCTGCCCTGAGGCCCGGGGCCCGCCGCCGCCTCCCCCGGCCCTCCCGCGGAGGCCATGGCGGCCATCCAGAACCTGCAGCTGTGGTGCAAGCAGCAGTGTGAGGGCTACCGCGATGTCAGCATCACCAACATGACCACCTCTTTCCGCGACGGCCTCGCCTTCTGCGCCATCCTCCACCGGCACCGGCCCGACCTCATGTGAGTACCCTCGCCGGGCGTCGAGGCCGAACCGTTGGCCGCTGCTCTGGCACTTTCCACTTGTGGCCAAGGGCGCAGGCTGGGCTGCGGTCAGCCCGATGACGAGCTGCCCACCCCAGGCCCTCCGACCACCGTCGACCCTCGGACCTCCGTGGGCCCTCTTCCTCCTTGCAGACACAGCCCGAGCAGGAATCCCATCTCTGCCGGGAGATGCTGTGGGCTGGTACCAGGAGCTCTGCCAGCGCCCACGCTGACAATCTCTAAGCAAAGAGCGCTGCTCTCATTGCCTACGTGCTTTATTTTTTCTGTGTTTTTCCTTTCCCCCCTTTCTTCCCTCTGTGGCTGAATTATAAGCATATTAAACATGTTCTTTCCATTGCAAAACAAGTTCAGGCACCAATTTTTCGGGAAGCGTTTCCTTCTTTGCTGTTGGTGTTTGCTTAGGCTGGGCTTTCCTCACTCAGCCCGACAGCAGCTCAGCTGCTTGCGAGTCTGGAAGCAAGGGCTATTTAAACAAAGTACAATAGAAGGGCAGGGCCCGGCAGCCGCTGGATTCCTGCACATCACTCACTTCCCATCTTGAGCTTTCTTCGTGGGAGGCAAAGTGCTTTCCACCAAAAACAAAGTGGGTGCCATAGCCAGTGGGTTTTGACCTATCTCTGCCCAAGTTTTAACATCTAGGAAGGTGAATTGCTGAAGAGAGATAGGTCCTGCTTCCTAGTTGGTTTCATTTTTACCCCGGGCTCTTTGGCCTTTGAGGTGTGGGGCATGAAGGGAGGTTGAGGGAGAAGGTCAAGGCAAGGGAGCAGTGCAGAGATAGCACGAGAGTATTGATTTAAGCATTGGGTCTTTCCCAGTCAGATACGTCCATCTAGTAGAGAACCAGGTTAGGATTTCTGTGCTGCAGTTTTCCTCCTGTGCCTTGAGTTCTGCCTTTTTCCTCATGCTCCCAAGACAGTCTGCTGATTGGATTTGTGTGCAGGGGTCTTTCTTATGGGTGTCTTGCTTCTGGTGGAAACTCAAGGAGAAGATCTCCTTTTGGTCTTTCTCCTCTGTTGTCTTGAAACTCGAAAGAGGCAGGGGCAGGCTTGGGCAGCGGGAGGTTAGTGCAGGAGTTTCAGTCAAACTTTCTCTGTAGTCCCCAGTGCTTGGGCTGTCACCATGGTGTTGCTGTGTATGGCTTCCTGACATGCTGTCATGTCCACATGACTCCAGATATTTCCTTTCCTTCCTTTGATTCGCACGCCCAAAGATAGAAAATACCGGGGCAGAAAGGTTGACGTGACCAGGAGGTGCTTGTAGAGGGACCGTGACAGCTTCCTGGCTGCCTCTGCAGCCGGCCCATCCGGAGCATGGGTGTACACAGGGACTCAGCGACTCGAGAGCTGGGATAATCCTGTTGACCAGTTTAGTAGGTTGTTTATAATCCTTCAACAATGCATTGGGGGTTGTGGATGGACATATCTTAAATAAATTCTTCTGTGCTGAAGAGACAGAACGTTCCTTGTGGTGTCTTTCTGTTCCCATTCATTTTCTTTTACGATGGAAATTCTGCCTGACGTTATTCAGGACCTTGCAGAAGCTCTTTCTGACTTGGAGCAGATTGTGCCTGAAGGTTAAAGCGAGAGAAGTTTTTATCAGTGATCTCCCTCATCAGTGTCAGCGGTGTCATGGAGGAAAGCACCAGGTGTATCCTTGGCCGGGCAAAGTTCTGCTGGAAGGAAATTATACTTTCAAGTGTGATTGGTGGCCAGAGCTGCTGAGTGTCCTGTGTCAGATCCTGGGGCTGAATATCTCTGCAAATTCTCCGTGTGTCTGTAAAAGTTTGTCTGAGCATTGGCGGTGCAGGAGCCACCGACAGAGAAGTGCAGCTGGGTGCACGTGTGGCTGTGACTCCTGCTTCCCAGCAGCTTGAAGTGGTTTATCCTGAGCTCTCCTCTTGCTTCTAGCAAAGATCCTCCTTGAAGATTAAAAGCATCATACTGAAAATAAAATGAGAAAAGGATAACTGGTGTTTGGAGCACTCAATGTGTCCACAGCAGCTCTGCTCTATAAATCACTTGCAGAACATGGTTCAGTCACGGCATCGGGGTTTTGCAACAGTGTGTTTTCTGTCTTGGTTTACACAAATGACATTCTTGGGCTGAGGAGTGGAGGGGATTTCTCCTTGCAGGAGCCTGAGAAATTCCCAGGAAAACTTTGAGCAGTTACAAAACATGATTATAATCACGGGCTTCTCTTGTGGGGTATGTGACTCAGAGGACAGGCTGGTGGAGGGTCTCTCCCCCTTTCCTGTTTTCTTGCTGGAAAACATGTGGAAAATCTGGTAGCTTCTCTCAAACTTGGCTGATGTCGGTCTGTATGTTATCGGTGAACATGGCAGGCTGTGTCAAATTAGAAATGCATTTCCCACTCACTTCCCACTCACCCAAGGATGGTGTCGGGGAGCGGAGATGCGCGCTGAATCACCACGGAAAGTCTTTTCTCTTTTGTCCCGACTGAAGAGTGCTGCCTAGGCAGCCCCAGCCAAGCACGCTCCTGTGTCAAGCAGGACACAGCCCGTTCTCTGGGATGACTGCGGAGCCCTGAGGCTCCTCTCTGAGGGACCTGAAGCCTCAGGGGCATCGTGGTGGTGGGAGGGTGATGGCTGTGCAAGCTCCAGCTGTGGTTTTAGTGGCCTTGGCCTGATAAGTGAGTTGGAAGAAGCAGGGGAGCCACGCACACTCACTGGGATATTAATGCCAGATGTCGAGGGAAGGTTTTGATTAAGCTCCTTCTCTTCGTCCGGGATCTTGCTCTTTCCCAGACTGCGAGCTGGTGTTCAGCTCAGTGTTCTGGGAATTGACTGGTTGTGAAATCCCCCTTGGCAGCTGAGCAGCAGCGGGTGCCTGCTCCTCCAGCAGCATTTCCTGGGCTGCTGTCAGCTCAGCAGGGCAGGATGAGACCCTCACCAGTACGGACAGGGAGGATGGGTAAGGACTGTGCTGAGGAGGGATTGCCCACCATTTCCATCTCCTTAGCAGAAGGGGTGGAGCAGAGCTGCCGCCTGTTTCACCTCTGTGGGGTTGTGGTTTGTGTGACAGGCGTAGGTGATGGGAGGGTGATTTTGGGGTCAGGGAGTCTCATCTGCTGTTTGTTAGTCACCTGCAGCTTCCCAGCAAAACCAGAGCAGTGTTGGAGCAGGCATTGCTGAGAGGGTGAGCGCATGGGGAACATCTTCCACTTGGGATTCCCAGCCCTGTCCCCTCTCCCCAGGTTGTTTGCACCTCCAGAAAGACCACAGCTGAAAGATCCTGTTCCCAGCAGAGCACACTGGATTTGAACCCTCTGTTGAAGAGCTGTGGGCTGGCAAAGGGCACTTCACTCTTTTTCAGTGATCTTTTTGACTGCACCTTTCTCAGTCTCTATAGAGAAAATAGCACAAAAAGTGCTGAGAAGCAGCTTTTTTGTTATCATCGTGGTTCTGGGATTTATTTTTTTTTTTGCTCAGTTTACTCTAAGGTCAAGTTTCCAACCAAGTTAGTGCTTGCAGCAGCAGGAGACATTCCTCCTGTGGAAGCACATGTGCTGGGTCTGTGCAGCTGGAGCGGTGGGTGGGTGGTCACAGAGATTTGCGGGCATGAGAAACGCTCAGCCACTTTTTGCTAAGAGGAGGATTTTTTTGGGGGGAGCTAAAAAACTTCACTTTTATACCTACACTAGTGAACTCCATTCTAATTTGTTTCCAACACCGCAGGCCCTCTCTTGGGTCAGATTTATATTTCTTACCTCTTCCAATTAATTCAGTTGCCTGTGTTTTCTCAGCGGAGAACTCCTACTTCTCCACTTGTATTAGCTTTGCTTTCTTAGGATTACATCTGTCCGGAGAGCTTTGATATTCCAAGATAGGAGATGCACCAGCAAGATCAATGTCCAAAAGAAATATAATATGTAAGCAGTTCACCTGACTAGGCAGGGAAGGACTGATGCTGAGAGGGCAGGAGGCTCTCGTAATGGCCAAGCAATCGGAGTGTTTGCACTCTCCTTCGGGGAACAGAAAGGAATTTCAGACATTCACCATCAGAAATTTGGGGCATTAGGTCTGCGTTACATGCCACGCAGCGTGAAGCTGCACAGACACTGCCAGAGCAAAGAGGATTCAGTGTTGGGAGCAAAAGGCCCTGACCAACAATGAATAGGTAACTCCAGTGTGGTGTCTGACGTGTCGGCATGACTGAGGGAGCTGGAGCCACCCTTTGCTCTTGCAGGTGTTTTCCTGTGTTCAGGATTTCCCTGCTACAGAGACTTTATTTGGGAGCAGAAGTGGGAGTGAGGCAAAGCTGCAATCGTCTCCTCCAACTGACTCTTAAAACAGCTGATTTTCGTGCCTGACACAAAACAGGATGATTGTATCTATTGTTTCACTGAAACTTTTTGCTTATGATTATTTTTGTTGCTCTTTTTAATCCATTGTCTCAGAGAAGGGAAATCTCCAGGCAGGAGCACTACTCGAAGAAAAAACCTCTGCAAACCCCTTTGAATCTGCACAGGAAAGAGTAGATGATTAGAGGTGGGATGTGCCTTGTCTTTACGTGCTTCTTGGGGGAGTTTGACCTTTGGGTCTTATCTGTCGTTCGTTCTCTCCTTATCCCAGGCAGCAATACCAGGTGCAGGAAGCAGGGAGGTGGCACAGGCTGTGGCATGAGGGACAAACCTGTTTGAGGGCACCTCTCATTTATAACCTATCGCTCCACTTTCTGTACTAAGTAGATAAAGGAGCTGGCTTGTTCCTTGATCTTACAAGTCGTGGAAAAAGTTCCCCTGCTGTGACACGTATCATGTGTTTGTCTCATGAATAGGTCACTGCCGGCCAGCGGTGTCCTGGTTTTCGCACGGTGATCCTGGCTCCTCTTGGAGGTGAGGGGCTGGCTTAGACAGGTGCTATAGCCAAAAATGCAAAGTTGGTGCTGTAGCATTTTTTATTTATCAGTGAGAATTTCCTCTCTGGTATCAGCCTTTCCCTTAGCTCTGTGCCAGCAGGTACAAGGATTGTAAAGTGAAGCGGGGTTATCGGAAAGGGGTTGACCCTACCCGCTTGCCTGGGCAGGAGGAAGCAGTGTTGGAGAGCAGGGCTGCCAGCCAACGCAGTTTTGTGTTCCCAGTTTAGCAAGTGACACTCACATTAAAACAAAGCTGCTGGTGGCTGTTTCCTGAGCGAGGGACACGCTCTGCTGTGGGTGAGAAAGCATGCTGTGTTGTGGCCCTACTTCCAGGAGCACAAAATCACTCTCCCCTGTGTTTTCCTGCCTGTCCTGCCAGGTGCCAGTTTCTGAGTTCCCAGAACAATGCAGAAAGAGGTGGCATCTGGATTGGGCCAGAGAGGGGAAGAGGGAGGTGGTGTCCAGAGACAGCAGAAAGGAAGGAGGATTGTTGACTTTGGCTTATAACTGCAAACAGTGGTTGTCTCTTCCCTTTCAGTGACTGGTTATGATTACAAATCAAAAGTGACAGCCCTAGGGAAAGGAGGATAAGATTTCTACAGGCAACTTTGGTGTTACCGGCCACAGTATTGTGTTGTGGGCAGAGATATTTCCCAGGCAGGTTCCTGGTGCTGGTTTTGTGGAGCTCTGCCAGAGGAGAAAAGGATCTGGAACCAACAGCCTCTGAGGTGAGAGGATACCGGTGCACCAGAGAAGTGTGAGATACACTCAGCATCTGAGGGATCCACACCTCCTTGGAGCTGAGGTGCCTCTGCGTGGAGACAACTTACAGGATGTGAGAAGAGCATGGATGTGACAGTTTGGAAAGTACTTCCCGGGAGAGAGTGTTGCAGATCTGACTGGCAGACCTTGGTGTATCTTTCTGAGGTGGGAGAGGAGCAAGGCTTTCTTGGGGAGAAAAACCTAACCCTATGAGCTCGAGGTTGCTCCTGGCTGTCTCATCAAAAACCCAGAATCTACAGGGGATGTTTTGATGTCATCGCATCCTGTCCATGGGAGGCTGCAAGGGTAGATGTGCCAAAAATGTGTTGTGCTGCCTGTGTACAGATGGCTGCGCCTGCTGATGCTCCTGTATGTCTCCATCGTGGGAGGTACAGTGGGTCTGTGACTGTCTTGGACAGGATCTACTGTGCTGCTCCCTCTGGAGCATCTTTGAGAAAGGGAGGTGGGAGGAGGTGCTCTGTCCCCTGAACTAGTGGGGCTCAGAGTGATTCGAGAAGCTGGAAGTGTGTCGTGGTTTAACCCTGTGCACCACACAGCTGCTTGCTCTCTTCCCTCAGTGGGATGAGAAAGAGAATTGCGAAGAGAAAACTCATGGGTTGAGATAAAGACAGTTTAATAGATAAAGACACTTTTAACAGGTAAAGCAAAAGCTGTGTGTGCATGTAAAGGAAACCAAGGAATTCATTCACCACTTCCCATTGGCAGCAGGAGCTCAGCCATCCCCAGGACAGTCAGGCTCCATCATGTGGAATGGTGACTTGGGAAGACAAACACCATCCCTCTGAACATCCCCCCATTCCTTTTTCTTCTCCCAACTTTATACACTGAGCATGATGTCATATGGCCTGGAATATCCCTTTGGTCAGTTGGGGTCAGCTGTCCATGGCTCTGTCCCCTCCCAACTGCTTGTGCGCCCCCAGACCACTCACTGGTGGGATGAGGAGCAGAAAAGGCCTTGACTCTGTGTGAGTGCTGCTCAGCAGTAAAACATCTCTGTGTTATCAACACTGTTTCCAGCACAAATCCAAAACACAGCCCCTTACCAGCTACTGTGAGGAAAATTAACTCTATCCCAGCCACAACCATCACAAAGTGCAGCAGCTCGCTCTACATCGCCAGCCTGAGACTTTTACTTTCTTTCTGTATTTCAGAAACTTCAACTCCCTCAGTAAGGAAAATGTGTACGAGAACAACAAGTTGGTAAGTGGCTTTTCATGTTTTACTTTTGGACCAGCATATGACCTGGCACCTACTTTATGTGGTTTAGCAACAGAAATCCCTCAGCTGCAGTGTGCCGAGTGTGCCGTATTCCAGTCCTCTGCCTTATTCTGCACTCTTCCAGCCTTCTGATATAAATGGCAATGTCTAGGCTTGCTGGCTGCTTGAAAGGACCTTCAGAATGTTCACACTTCTTCACTGGCCACACAGTGATGCCTGTGTCCGGTGTGTCCTGTGGCAGCAGGAACTTGGACAGAGATGCTGGGGGTCAAAACACAGACGTGATGCTCCTGAGGGATGGAGCAGGAGCTGGGAGGTAGCTGGTGTGAGAGGGGAAGTGTGTAGGGAGTCTCCCCCCACTTCTGCTCGTGCCCGGTGGAGGGGATGAAAGCTGCTGGAAGGTGGAGACATCGTAAAACCTCATCCTGCCTGGACACTTTGCTCTAGGATGGGATTTGAGTTTTTCTTTTTCTCTTCATGAATAAAGTAGGTAGGCCAGCCCCCTCCTGCACTGGATTCAAGCATGGCCTTAGTGCTCCAAGGAAGGACTTTTTTCCTCCCTCTCTCCCTCACAAAGAGAGAGGCAGCAGATTAAAGTGCTTCTCTTCCCTTGGCATCGCTCCACACATTTTCATGGCTGCTTGACAGTAGCTTGGGATGGGAACGAACCACAGCAGCTTACTCTTGTCTGGACATCCTCTGATGGAGTGAGCCCTCTGAGGTAGTCCTTGCTTCCAGGAGAACTCAACTCACCCCTCCACACTCCTTAGCTTGCACTCCCCTTCATTCCCAGCCACATTCACAGTGCCTGTGACAGATTCCTTCTCCCTAAGCTGAAGCTGCAGTATGTGAGCAGATATTCACGCTCTGGGGTTCAACCCTGCCTGTTCCACTCCTCGGAGTGAGATTCAGGCCGAGTGCTTTTGTCCTTGAGATTTAGGATTTGGCAGGGATTGGGACCTCCTTGCCATGGACAGTCATCCTGGCCAGAGTGCTGTGAAGCCCCTTCCCCAGCCGGGCTGACGGTGTCTGCTCTGCTGGCGGCTTTGCTTGTCTCTGGGAAATGAGCTGTGTGAGCTGCCTCCGGTAATGAAAAGCTGCTTTGTGTGTCTCACAGAAGAGTTGCTCCCCTCCTTTGTTCCAGCCTGTGTTCTAACCCCCCCACTTTCATAGTTTCTTTTATGTCCTTTATTTTGCTCTCTTCCGTATTCCACCTGCTGTAGGATGGCTGCTGTGTTGCCCTTTCACTGCTGGTGTCCTGCTGCCTTCGCTCTGCTGTGAATGGGGTTGACACCTCCCTGTCCTGGTGAACTCCTGAGCTGGCTTTCCCCTTGGACCGCTCTCTGTCCTAGCTCCTACACTTCTTTGCTCTGGCTGCCCTTGAGATACATCTAGATCTGCTTTCTTCCAGCACTGTTCTTCTCATGTTCAGACCCTCCTTGAAGCCTCACTGTTCAGTAACTTTTTTTCAGGGCCTGTGTTACTCAACTGAAAAAAAACTGTGTTTGGGCTGCAGTTTGCCATATAAGGTCTGCTGCTGAGGAAGAATGTGTCACTTCTCAAGTGCCAAAAAAAACAACCCCAAACCGTAGAAACCTTTCAACTGGTGGCATTTTTTTGTTAACAATTTCAAAAATATATAAAGAGGAGAAAGGTTTCTAGAGGCCTTGGCTCCAGTTCTTTCAATGCTAATGGATGATGGTGTGGTGTAGTGGATACAGCAGTAGCAGTCAGAGGAAAGCTCATGCCTGGCCCCTTCAGATGGCCTTGAGTGTATCACTTTGCCTCCTCTATGCAAAGTGGGAGCAGTGGCCCTTACCTCCTTCATAAAGCACGTGGAGCTGCACTGATGAAAGGTATGATGCAGAAATAACCTGTTACTTCTTTAAACGCCATCCTGGGCCAGTGGGTAGAGGAGAAGGACAACTGTGCCATGTTAGATGGTGATCTTGTTGGATCTCCAGGCAAGAGCAGTTCTCAGGATGCTGTAGGCACAGGGGACACTGCATCCTAACCCTGATTGCTGCATCGCTCCCCTAGTTCTGACCAAACCCATTGTGTGCACAGAGCATCCTCCTCTTTGTGGTCCAGGCAGCTCCTCACACTTCTTCTGCGCCTCTTGCACTGGTCTCACCTGTGACACTGGTGGCAGGAGGTGGCGTTCCCGCTAGACTGCACACCGGGAATGTCCCGCAGGAAATCTCCACTGGTCAGACCAGTTGTGCAGCCAGTGCACTGGGGAACACTATAAAGAATATGTTAAATACCAGGTTAGGAGACAGGCGAGTGCCAGGCTGGGCTGGCAGCCGGGATGACACACGGGAGGTGACTGGCTGAAAGTGTGGCTTAATGTCAGCTCAGTTACATTTTTACTAGGATACCCAATGGAAAAAAAATGGTAATTATCCTGCTAAAAAATAATGGCTGTTTGTTTCTTCTAAGCAGGAATAGTTGGCTTGTACACCAACGCTGTTGTGTGTCTGTGCCAGAGGTCAGATGCGGAGGGTTTGAATGTGTTCAAATCTTTCTTTAACCCTTTCACTGTGGGCTTCAGCAGTAGCCTTCCTTGTGCCTCTCGTCCTGCAAGTGCTGTTTTCTTTTACTATGTTGATCTTTCAAAGGGAATACTTCAAAGCGGGAGGGTAAGGATTTTTTTTCCTATAAGCTAGGAAGGAAGAAAGCTGGAGAAGATCCCTAGCAAAAGCCCTGCACTGAGCTGAGCAACGACAAAGTTTCTTTATGGTTGTTGCTTTTTTTTTTTTTTCTTTATTCTCCAGTAAAGGCTCTTGTTCAGAGGCAAAAGACAACAGCTTTTCCCTCCTTTATCTTTGACCCTGCAGTTTCAAGGCAGAGGGCATCACAGAGAGGAATATTTGCCCCAAATACATGTTAGGCAGCATGGAAATGGTTAAGCTGGAAAGGAGAGCTAGGTATCTGGAATTGTTCTGCATTATTTTTCTCTTCCTCATCTCCAGTCTGGGAGAGAGAGCTCCCTCCTGCAGCCTGAGCTTTGATTTCCCCTTTTTCAGACTGGGAAGAGCAGGCAGGAGGCGTTAACATTTGCACAGCACTCGGAGATAGGAAGCTGCCTGCAAACACCTACCGGCGCTCCGTTAATTGGGGAGCGCTCCAGGTTGGGCTGGAAGCCTGGAAGCTGGTCTGCCAGCCTGGACTGACACATCCCCTTCTGCCAGGCCTGGCTGGCCGCGGCTGCGCGTAGCCGGGCAGAGGCAGGCTCCAGGAAGAGCAGGGGAAGCCCAGGTGAGTTCCTGTGCAGTGAGCTCCGGCCAGCTTGCCAGGCCAGATTTTTGGCTCCCTGCCTGAATTTCTCAAGGCGGTGGCTGGAAGCCATGACTCTGTTAGTTCCTGTAAGGGCCATAAAGGTAGGAGTTAAACTGGTGCAGCTGTTCCCCAGTAGAGTTGTTATTAGTGTGAGCCTGTTTGCCGTGGAGTTTCTTCCTTCTGATGCGGAGCAGCTCTGCTGCCTGGGCTGGACAAGACTTCTTGTTTTGTTTTTTTCCTTCCTTCTGTAGGCATTTCGAGTGGCAGAGGAGGAGCTGGGGATCCCAGCCTTGCTGGACGCAGAGGATATGGTTGCTCTGAGGGTACCAGACAGGCTAAGCATCCTCACTTATGTTTCTCAGTATTACAACTACTTCCATGGACGGTCTCCTAGTAAGTACCATATTCCCGGGAATGGTGGGAAGGATTGGGGCTGAATTTTGTTCTTTCCCTTGCCTCCTAACAAGCTTGAAAAAATAAAATTGACGGCACAGAGGCCATTTGGTACCAGAATGATTTCAATGGAGAATGTGAACTCTTTACACACTGACCTACAGTAGAACCAGTGCTTTTGGAAGGGCACAAGGCCGTGCCTTGTCTTTAAAACTACTGCCTTGAAATTTAATATACAATCTAAAATTTCATATGGTTCAGCCAGCCAGGAGCAGAGAAGATTCCCCTCCATGGTCCCCACCTCCTTTCCTTTCTCCAGCACCTCTATCACTGCTCCAGGCCTTGCCACACCGGAAGGCTGGTGAGAACACGGGAGTCTAACAAAGCCAAGCTTGTCTAAGAGGCTGTGCCAATGTGACAGCATCCGTGGTAGGGTTTATACAGCACAGCAGTACTGATAGAAGGAAGCAGAAGAAAATGACCCCCTTAACTGGCATAATTGTGATAGCAATTTTTTCAAACATGAAACGGGCCACAGAGCTGCCAAGGCATTACTTTCAGTTTATCTGAGCTCACAGGAGCATTATCGTAGACTTGGTTTATATTTGGCTTTAAGCTCATACAAAATGAAATAATACGATAAACCAATTTCACAGGTTCCTCCAGAGGAAACTTTAGAAAGTGGGACATGAATAACTTAACTGGTTAAGGTGAATCTAGATAGAGAAGACAGATATGTATTGAAAATGTCCTACATCTTGGAAAGAAAGCACAACTGACTCTGAGAGCAGCTTTTGATGTCTAAACTCTTCCCTCTTCTCCCCCTCTTTACGCTTTTGAGCATGCTTTTTCTCTTCCTCCACAACCTCTTCCCTCCTCACTCTTCATTTTTTTATTTCTTGTTTTAAACCCATCCTGACTGAAGTCAAATCAATTCCATTGTGTTTGTGCCAAGCAGTGGGAATCTGGGTCAGTTTGGGGTCTTTACGCCCTCCCTCCCAGCATCTTGCCTACCACGTCATCCAGCACAGCGTATTTTTACTCTCTCTAGTGTCCCACAAAATGCTCCGTTTGCATTCCCGTTGCTGGGGTAGATGTGTGTGTCTGAAAATGAGCCCAGCTAGGAACGTGCTCTCTGACACCAAGCTGCCTCCTAATGCCATAGTTGTGCCCTTCAACTAGGCTCCAGCAGGACCGTGAAATAAGCAGGACACAGGAGGCCAGAGAGGACGAGCGGCACGTATTTTATTGAGGTCATGCATTTACAGAGGAGTAGAGCCAAAGCCACTCGTTCTTTGTGCTGGCCTTTGGGAATTCAAGAAATGGCACAAGTGGGAAGTGAGGGGGCAGCGCAAGTCTGAACTGGTTGCTAGGTTGGCTGTCACCAGTCCCCTGCTTGCTGTGGCCGGAGAGCCCTGGGTGTTTATTTGGATAGTGAGCTTTCTGGAGAGAAAACTGCTGGGAACAGGGCGTGCTTTCTGCTCCCTGCCCAGACTCTCACTGTATTTACTGAGAAGGGTATAATCTTTTTCCAGACGGGTGGTCATTTAATTTGGTTACTCTTCAAGTGACACTGTGGCTCAAGTATCCCACAGGCAACATAGAGACATCTCATTCAGAATAGGAAACAGCGAAAAAATAACATCCCTGTGAGAGAGATGAGGGGTCTTGTCTATAAAAACTGTGCATGAAGCCTTATTTCTCAAGGAAGTCTCCCTGCACTTCCCAGGGCATGGGGCATCATTCCTTGCTTGGCTTAAGTGTGCTGGAGATTCTCTTTTCTCCACTTGTTGTGAATTTAGAGGATTTCTCTTTCATATGCAAAGAAAAGAGGATTGGACGTTTGCAGGCTTCTTGTGGCAAATCTTGGTTTCCACATCACCATGGCACCTCCAAGTTTTTGTCATTGTAGAATTACCCATTTTTAGTGGTCATTTCTGCATTTGACAAGCCTGTTTGCTCCATGGGGGTCCCAGCTGGGATGTGGGGTGGACACTCACAGCAGTGAAGATGTTCAGGGTGTGTAGGGAGTCTGGAGCACAGGAACTTGAATGAAGCAAACCCTCTGTGCTTCAGTTCCTTAGCTGTGATACCTGTCAGCAGTGCCTGCTTCACTGGGCATTCATTTCAGCCCAGCTATGAGCCAGGTACAAAGACACAGTCCTGTTCACACCACTGATGGTGTTATGTCGTTTTCCACTTTTTTATTCCCCTCTGTGGAATCCCCTGAGAGGAAAACGAATCAGCAGTTTCAGTTAGTAGATGATCTCAGCATATGTTGGTAGAATTCACTTGTCACCTCTTGCACCTCATTCCACTGCAGAGCTGCCAGTGAAGGAAGCCTGTGTCCCCTTGTACACTTTGCACTTTATCCATCAGGCACCTCTCCATCTTCTTATATTGTAAGTTACTCCTAAGTCCATGAGTTTTCCTTATAGTCCTTTAAAATCTTTTCTTCCAGTTGGAGGCATGGCTGGAATCAAGCGTCCTTCCTCTGAACCTCAGGAGCAGCCTCTTGGGAAGAAAGCTGTTTCAGAGCCTCCTAAGCCAGTGCTACCAAAACTGCCTCCTGCCCACTCACCAGCAAGAGCTAAGCCAAAAGAAACCTCCCCAGTCACCATGGTAAGAAAGATATTTTGGGGTGTTCTTCACCTTCAATCAGAGCTAGAGTATTAGGCTTGTTTGAGGATCCTAGTGGTAAGCACTTAGTGGAGGATTTAATCCAGAAGTCTGATTACTGCACAGATTCAGATGGAGCTGTTGGAAATCCATCAGTCAACTGGGATTTATCTGGTGGTGAACAGGACGTGGGAGTCTTAGAACATGGCTATGCTGTTCCTAGATCTTGAGAATGGAGATCTTTTAACAGAATGTATTATTTTTGCTAGAAAACATTGATTAAATCCTTGGAAACAGTTTCAAAGCAGAGTAGGGACTAAAACAGGGTGGAAGAAGGGAAGCTCCTCTCTCAAAAAGTTAAGACCCTTTGCCAGCTAATTTAAATCAGAGACCTTTACACTTCAGTTTACCACAGAGCAGACAAAGCACCCTGGTCCTCTGGTTTTGTGGGAAGAAGTTCCTCTTATCCTCCTGAGGAGTGTTCCACTTTAGCTGAACAAGGGTTTAGCAGGAGCAGGGATTTTCTGGATGTTACCTCTCTGTCCTAACCAGCTGGCTGTGTCTGTTTGAATATTTGCCCACCTGGGAGGTTCGAGGCTGTACGCAGGGCCACGGTGCTGCCTCTCACCCACGGCTTCTCCCCCACAGAAAGGGGTCCTGGCAGAGAGTGGGAACATCCCGAGCAGCAGCTGTGGGATCTGTGGGAACCACGTGCACCTGGTGCAGCGCTACTTGGTTGATGGGAAGCTCTATCACAGGAACTGCTTCAGGTACAGCTTTTCCAAGTGGAACCACAGGCCTGTGGATCGCAGAGGGGAAGCCTGGGTCCTTTGAGACTGGAGGGAGAATGGTATGGGACAATTTTTTCAGAATGAAAATAACCTGGGCCTGCTTTTGACCCACGTATAGGGGAGACTCTTTGCACAGGTCTGTTTTCATCCGCACCTTTCCTACTTCAGGCTATGCTATCAGCAGCTCCTGTTTTGGTGCCTGAGCAATGTGCACGTGGGGTCTGCTCACTGCCAGTGTGATAGTTTCACCCTCCCTGTGCTGATGGTGGAGTTGTGCCTGCACTCTCAGCTGTGTGTCAATGGCTTCCCAGAGCTCTGGAGGATATTTTCTGAGTCTTTTGTATCCACAGGTGCAGGCAGTGTTGGAACGTTCTCCTTCCTGGAAGCTACAAGGCTGGGCCTGAGCCCGGAACATTCATCTGTACCAGTCACCAGCAGCCAGACAACGTCCAGATCTCTGGTCTCCGCAGCACCGGGAACAAACCTGGGAGTACCCCAGCCCCTGCTGCTACCAGAGTGTTCCAGAAAGCAGCAGAACCCAAGAAACTGGAACAGGTGTTGAAGAAACCCAGCCAGGAAGGCCTTGCTAATTCAACCAAGCCATCTGTTTCATCTTCTGGAAGCTCTGGCTTCAAAAGTGTAAATACTCCGGGGTCCTCTTCAGCTCTAAGTAAATCAGACGACTGCAAAGGTACCACGTTGGGGAATAAAGCAGCTCCCTGTGAGGGTTCCCCATCAGGGCCTCTGTGGACAACCTCCACAACAAAAACACAGCAAGCCCGAGAAAATTTTTTTCAGTCATTAGAATCCTCCAGCAATAAAACCTCTGACACTAAAAGACAAGTCCCTTCTTCTTGTGGCTCTGGTAAAACTGCCTCTGCCAGAACCACTGCTGAGGTGAGCCCAGTGAATGATGAGAAGGATCAGGCACGAAACCATATTATACAGGCACTGGCTGGATCAAACACCTCTCCAAACAGGCCAGGAGGACTCAGTTCCACTGATTCCTCAGCATCCAGCAGGTAAGTACTATTTCTTGTTTCCTTTTTACTCCCAAGATGATGCTTAGGATAATCTGTAGAAACCCCTGTATCTTTCTTCACTTTTCCCTGACTGCTTTTGTGGCTGAGGTTTAAAGACAGGTAGAGGGACTCATCCAAGTCTTTGGAACAGAGACCAATCAAAAGGTCCATCCTTTCAAAAAAGACTCACTAGGTTATTTTTTTTTGCAGTGGCAAGATTTCTCCCTCCATTTCTCCCTGGCAGAGCCCAGCTCCAAAAGCACAGTCCAGCAAACCAGGGTACACAGCACTAAAAAAGGAAAAGATTATAGACCCTCTGCCCAAGAGCCAGGCTGCCACCAAACCAGTTGACTCTCTGCCTAAGCCACAGTCGAAAAGCATCAAAGGTGAGGATGACTGATGCGCACAGAGCTCTGCCTGGACACAGCATGCCAACTTTCTCTTGGACCAGAACAATGAATGTGTCAGTGACTCCTGTACTTTCTGTCTGTACCACCACAGAAGGGTTTTCTCATACTTTCATTTGTCCCTGTTCAATTGCTCCCTCTAACATGGCGAGTTTTCTTCTCTGAGGATCTCCAGGTATTTGAGTTTGCACTAACTGTCATCAAACGCTGGGATCATGGTGGATTTCAGAGGCTTAGGTAGACTCTCCCAGATGGGACACCTTGCTAGAACTTCGGGATGGTTTCATGGTTGCAGTTGGGGCTCACCCAGCAGCCTCCTTGCCTGGTTTGAACTGAGCTTCCACCATGGTGACAGAGCAGTAGACCAAGGGATGATGATCTGCGGGTACCCACTGTCTCGGCCACTTCCAGATGTCCTGTCTTTTTTGTGGCCAGAAGCAGTATCTGTCTGTAGTTTTCTGTGAGCTCGTGGGTTTTTCATCTCTTCTTCTTCCTGCCCCATCCTTTGGCCTTTGAGATCTGATCTCTTTGTGCTATGTTGCTGTACAACATGTCTGTTCATTTACATCAAGCCTGTGTTTCTGTAGCTGCGTAGGCTTTAAACTGCTAGAGCTGAATGGGGCAAAATGCCTCCAAAATTATTTACTACCTATTGAATGTGAATCTGTCCACGTTAAACTTGTTGAACTGGTGCTAGTTTGCTGCAGTAGCATCACAGTATCTATCCCAGTGCATGGCTTATCTTCTGAGATCCTCCTGAGACTCAGATCTGGCTTGTTTCTTTTTATTGGATCTGATACTTATCTTGCTATGTTCCGTTCTTTAGGAAGCACAAATGTTGGTGAAGACAAGTCTGAGAGCCCAGCAGAGTGGCGATCTTTGTTGAAGCCTGTGGCCAACAAGTAAGTGTCTTGGAGCTGGTGGGTCTCCACGACAAGTGAATGGGGATGTCCATGCTTGTACCTGTGTGTGTTGCTGTAGGTCTGTGTGCACGTAGGAGGAAAGAACTCCTGTATTTTAATACTTCTGTTTTCAGCAGTTTAATGGAAAAGGCAAAGGCTTTCATTTCTGGGGAGGAAAAGCACACTTCAAATTGCTGGACTCTGATTAGAAAAGTGTGGACCACCCCTGATGGAGATCCAGCCCAGGATGTCCAGAACTCTTCCTGTGGACCATTCTGCAAGAGGACTGGTTTCCTACCTTTGTCTTTCCTCTTTGCAGAGATCAGAGTCTCTCTAAGAAACCTCCTGATAGCTCCCTGGTGGGAACAGGGAGCCCAGCACACAAGGAGACAAAGCCAAGTCCATCAGCTGTCCTACCAGAAAAGCAGAACTCGGGTATGAAGGATATCAGCTTTGCCTTCATTTTGCTAGTCCGGCAGGGGACAGGGTTTAGTGCTGCAAGGCACGTGTCAGGAACGCGTTGGTGGAAACTGCCCCTTGCTTTCAGGGATTTTTGCTCTCTGCACCTGCTTTGGCCCTGTGATGCCGTTATTTAGAGAGCCATCCTTCCCCAAGGAGAGGGACTTGGTCTTCACAGGGTGCCCTTCTTCTGTGAGACAGCTAGTAAGATTTATGCTCTCTCTTGCACAAATGTGTAATGGTAAAGAAATTTTGGTGATTGTTCCCAACTGTTTATTCTCCATCTTTCTGTCATACACTGGCCTTGTAATCAGTGATTTCTCCCTGTTTCCTTTGGGCTTGTGCCCCTTGCTGTCATCAAGAGAAGAGAACTAGAACGAGAAATGAAGGCGGCTAGTGGAGAGTGGCAGAGATGCTGGGCAATAATGGGATTTCTGTGAGATGAGGGTTAAAATTTCATACCCCAAACCTGTCTGTGCTTCTTAATCCAGCTTCATCTGGTGGGTTCATGAAGAAGAGGTTGATCCCCAGCTCAGAGCTTATCAGGAGCTGTCAGAATTCAAAGCAAGGCTGGGAAGACCCTGGGGGCTCTGCCAAGGAGGAAGAGGGCAACCAGTTGAAGAAAAGCACTGTCACAAGTAAGGGCTCTTCTTCCCGATTAAAGGCACTCTCTCCTCTGCAGTGTCAGGGAACAGCCTGAGTGGTCAGTGTGGGAGATGTGTCCCTGAGTTTTCTGTGGCTGTTGTCATGGGGAAAAAATCTGTGTCATTAATTTTTATTAGCCAGCTTGGCCTAAGCAGGAACCAGCCAGGCCATAGAATTTGGTGGGAAGGGAAGAAATTAAAATAGGGATTTGTCAAGGTCACTGCCCTGTCATTCTTCAGACTCAAAGCTATGAAGAGGACCATCTCCTAATTTGGGGAACTGGGATCTAGTTGATATCTCTGTTCCTCTCCATTTGAGTGTCTTTGGGAAATGAAGGGAATGCAGAGAACTGTCAGACAGAGACTCCAGCTGGCGAGACCCACGGTAGCAGCGGCCAAGGCTGCTGCTTCTTGAACTTTCAAAGATATGCTGACCAGTTCTGACCAGTTTGTCCCTAGCTTTAATCCAGTTCCTTACTCCTATATGTTCAACCACAGCTTTACTGGGTACCTCTCCTCCTTTGCCCAGTTGTCCTTGCTCCTACATATCCCACCACAATGCAAATGTTACTTCCTGGAACTAACCTGATGTTTGCTGCTGTCCTGTTTGCGTGGCTTGCTTTCCTTACCCCATCTGGCCCTGTCTTATCTGTTTGGATGAGAAGGTCCCCTCAGCAGGACTCAGCCCTGGCTGATGTTTGTCTTGGAGCAAGAAGGATGGGTCTCAATGGCTTAGTGGCCTCATGCTTTAGTATTTGTTTGCTGGTTCCAGCATTGTCCGTAGCCTGCACCTCTGACAGCTACAAAGCACTTAAACTCCAGTTGTGTGGTCTGTTTTAGAAGTTCAGCATGCTCCACTGCCATCATTCTCCCAAAACTTTCCATTTCCATTTTCTTCAGACTCAGACACATGGCTCAGCCTCTTTCCCAGGAAGTGAGCTGTTAAGATAAGGGAGGCTGGTGTTACATCCTTCTTTCTAAAGCTTAATGACTGCTGGTGGGGAGTGCCCGCTATAGGAAACTTTCCCAGTAGTCTCACCCCATTTTTCACTTGTGTGCAATCTGCCATCTGAAAGGCTGTTCTCTTGCAGCTGTCACTTGGCAGCTGGTGGGTTAAGGACAGACCTGTTGCTCCTCTGTATAGCTCTTTACCTCAGCACTCAGAGAGCTGCTGTGAAGTCAGTGACCATTCCTGCCCTTAATCCTGTGCATGTTGTGTGGGCCTGTGGAAGGTGAGCATTTCTGTTGATTGTGTGTTTTCCTTGGCATAGGTCGTGTTTTCTGTTGAGAAAGGAGGCTCCAAGGTTTTCTTGCCAGCCGTCCTACTTCCAGTTTGCAGGCAAGCAGCCAACCCATCCTGTGTCTGTCAAGACAGAACTTGAGGATATCAGGGGCTATCAGACCTGAGCTGGTCAGGAGGGTGTCGTTTTACCAGGTGTTCCCCTCCAGTGACCTCGGTCTTCTCATGATCAGTGGTGCAGCTTTCCGCCTTACTTTGAAGTGCTGCAGAGATCACTCAGAAGGAGCCTGGAGATGCTGGGCTGGGAGCAGGAGGTGTTGCTCAGGAGGTAGCAGCAGACTGCTTGTGGCAGGCCAGGTCTCTCTCAGAGGAACCTTTAAGAGAAGTGTGAGTCACAGGTGGTGTGCAGGGCAGTGACCCAGCAGCATCCAGTGGGAAGAGAACCCTGACAGACTCCAGCAGTGCAGGGACAATACAGCTGATTGCCACATTTATCATCATCTCCTTTCACACCCTTCCTAGCACAAGAGGGCAAGGCTTGGTCAACTGGAGAGCTGTCCTTGAGCTCCTCCTGCAGTTGTCACCAATTGCCAGAGGCTCTCTTGAGACTCCTCTGGTCTCTCTGTCCTGTCTTTCTCCTTGTGTGTGCTGAGCCTGCACCGCTGCTGCCTTTTTTACAGCCACACTCTTTTGATACTAGAGTTTCCCTTCCTTATCACATCATCCACGTACACCTCTGTTCTCTCTCTGTGGTAATTATCCAGCCCAGCCCCTGGGGTCTCTGAATACCTCACACTCTTCTGTAGTTATCCTTGCAGCACAGTTGGGCAGAGGAAGCTGAGGCACAGTGGAACAAATACACATTGCTTAAGGATTGATTTTAATAGGTGTCCAGGGCCTAAATAATACTGTGTAGTGGGGCCTAAGGGACTTCTCACCTACAAAGTGTTTTGTGGAAGGAATTGAACCTTAGTTTCCTGAGACATATCTAAGGTCCCCTGGACCATCTTTGTTTCATCAATATTTACTGATACTACTTTGTACAAGAGCACTAGAGGGGCATTTTAAACTGTATCTTGGTTTTTCCTGCCACAGTAACCCAGTATTTGTGTTCTGTCCTTTGAAGCTTAATAAAGGCTGGCTTGTGCCACCATAAATATCTTTGAATTTTACCAAGGTAATGAATGAATATGGAAGTCAATATTCTCAGGTGGAATATCCCAAGCCACACCTGAGTTAGATGACTGCCTGTGCCCTGGGGGTGAAAGTAGCACCCTGTGACCAGAAGGTATCCGAGTGTCCAGCCACCAGGTGTAGATCAGGCTGTGCTGTTACCTGCAAATTCAGCTCTCACTTTAGTCGGGGTGCCAATGAGTGTGTGTTGTCAGTGCCCTGTGTTGGGTGGCAGGGACCTGTTGTGCTTTCTGATGGTGTAGGCACTGTCCTACACCACAAGATTATTGAACATTTGTTGCGTCATTCTGTGTTGATTTTTTTTTTTTTTTCTCCCTTCTAGTTAAACCCCCTGTTCCGAAAAGCATCCAGAGCCCTGAAGCAGTGTCCCCAACCAAGGTATGGCTGGAAAACAGGTGTAAGGGGAACAGCCTGGAGTTGTTGGCTATCCTGCTGGAGTGCTTGCCCAGATACATCACCGTTTGTCTCATTGGGAGGGTTTGTTTGAATTCTCAGGGAAAGAGTGAAAGGCTCTGGGGCAGAGACAATATGGAGAGGCTGCTGGTTATCTCGCATGCAGGGGGACAATAGAAGCTGGAATAAGACAGAGCCAAACAAAATTCTGGAAGACATTGTGTTCCCCAGCAAAGGAGGGAGAATGTCTGTGGTGTGACAAGTGTGGGTAGATGTTAACTCTTGCAACGAGTGCGTGGCGCTGTAACCTCTTAGTGGCCACCGCTCTGTCAGGAGCAGCCAGCTCTGCACCTCTACTGACTTGGTCTTTCCAGGACACGGCTCTGCAGTTGTGTTCCTTAGGTCATCTCCCATCTCTGCTGGGGCTGTGGCATCAGCAGGGAGTCTGAAGGCACTGAGCTCTATTTGGTCCTACCTTTGTTTTCCTAGCTACACCCAGACTATCTCCCTGAGGAGAAAATCCAGGAGAAGGTGCATGACATCGAGAAGCAGCTGGACGAGCTGGAATTGAAAGGAGTGGATCTGGAGAAGCAGCTGCGTGGCTGTGAGGGAGGTAAGGGAAACTAGGGGCCAGCTCTGTCATGGTGGGGAGGTGTGAGCATCATGTCCTGCCCCTGGACATTCTTGACTCCATTTCTCAGAACTCACGCTACATGTGAGAAACCAGGGTGTTGAAGGTACCTGGTATAGCAAGATAAAGCCCTGAGAATGTTGAAGCTTCTCTGGCTGTTTCCTAACCTATTGTTTGAGGGAAGTCCTGTGTTTATCTGGCTGAGAATCAGGGAGTCTGGGGAGTGGAAGGCCACAATCGATCTGACATTTGGATGTCAAGCCAGACTGGCCGTCATGACTGAGTCCAATTTCTCAGGGCTTAGCGGGTTCATTCAGAATGACAGAACTGTGTTGGTCACATGGAAGATGAGCTGGGTGCATTTGTGAGCAGCTTCCTTGGATCTGCAGGGAGTGAGCTGCGTCCTTTCCCTGGTACCCAGGAGTACCAAAGATGAGCCGTTTTCAGTTGAGGTTGCACGTGGCTCACAAGTTATCCGAGGCTCTCCCTCCAGTGATTGTGTGTTTGAGCTGGGGAGACTGAACTGATGCAGCATCTGAAGGAGTCCGGCCCTTTGTCTCCTTTGCAGACGAGTCTGAGGATGCCCTCATGGTGGAATGGTTCAAACTGATCCATGAGAAACAGCTGCTGCTCAGGCAGGAATCGGAGCTAATGTACAAGTAAGTACAGCCAGAAATTCACCCATCTGCTTGTGAGCTTCACCTGAGAGCAGTAAGCAGGGAAGAAGAGGGAGCATGGCAGCCCCCAAAAAATAATTAGACAAATGGTGGAATGTGGGAGGGCTTGAGGACATCTCTGGGAGAACTGCCTGAGGTATTTGCTGGTGGGCCTTTTTAAGCACTGATGAGCACCCACGATCTGTGGTGAACTTGTGGGGAGGGAAACCTTACAAGTGTGATTGATTGAGGAAGATTCCCTGTGACCCACCAGCCCCTACCCCGGTGATGGACAATGCAGAGATGAGGCTTTAGCATGACCTGGGAAGGGTGCAGCCCTGGGGCATGGAGGGGCAGTAATTCATCACTTCTGTGGTGCCTTCCAGGATGAAACAGCAGAAGCTGGAGGAGCAGCAGTGGAACATTGAGACGGAGCTGAGACACCTGATGAGCAAGGCAGGTAAGCACTGAGAGTCCTGCTGGGCCCTGGCTGTGTGGAGCCCTCTGCTCTGCGTGTCAGACCTGGGACGTCCTTCAGACCTGAGTGACACTGCCAGGGACTGCAGTTTCCCTGGGAGATGTCTCCTGACTGTGCTGTTGAGCCATCCAGTGCAGACTCCCTGTAACATCCAACCCACCTGCGCTCTCTGATGGGATACAAGATGAGCCTCTGAGTGTGGGGATAATAAAATTTGGGCCTGTGAGAGGGACTTGCTGGAGCAGGGTGGAGACAGGAGCCACAGTGGGGTGCACCTGTAGCTGTGACATGGGCTTCGCTTGTCTTGTGCAGAGGAACTGAAGACGCCCAGGGAGAAGGAGAGAGAGAAGGAGCTGCTGGAGTCGTACCTAAACACGGTCAATGATCGGAATAATATCGTGGAGTGCCTGGATGAGGACAGGATCAGGTGAGGGCCCTCAGATGGTGGGAGATGAGCCAACACCAGGGATGACTTCCATTGTACTTCCTTCACTGCCCAAGCTGTAGGGGTGGATGAATGGCTGTAATCCAGACTTCTGCTCCATGAGAAGGTGGGTGGTGACCTGTCACCAACCATCTTGTCCTGAATACTGCTGCCGTTCCTTCCTTGGCAGCTGTTAGAAACAGATCGGGACCGCAGCCATGTCCAGCGCTCTCTCAAGCACTGCTCTGAGGACAAGGGCTGTGAAAATGGAAAAGGCAGAGGGAAGAGTGGGAGAGGCTGGAGATGGGGAGGATGGAGGCAGCGCAGGAGCTGCAGGAGGACTCTGGGAACATGAATCTAGGAATGTGTACATCTGCAGCAAGTAAAAGAACAGCTGAGAGTTGGATCCTCCCCAAGTTCAAAGGAAGACTGCTGTGTCAAGTAGCTGGATTTGTGCCTCCTGTTGCTGAGAACAGCCTCTGTTTCTTGACCTCGGGGCACTGACTTCAGCTTGAGGACTGTAGTAATGCCCAGGCTTTTGGCTCTGGCCTTGCCCAGGCCCAAGGAGATAGCAGTGTTTGTCCTTGATTTCAGTGAGCACCTCTGCAGCACCTCAGGCTACTGGTGTCTCAACCTTTATTCATCTCCTGGAGTGTGGTGATGTCTCACAACTCAGGGGGCTTGGATCAATCATAGGTCAGCTGGGGGAAGGGCCTCCCTGCTGCAGTGCTGGACTGCCATGGTGGTCTGGAAATCCCCACGCACGCCCTTGTTTTCAAGGGAACCAGATGCAGTTTGCTAATGTCTAGGACTCTACTAACTGTGGGGTGATTTTTTTTCTGCACCCTTCTTGGAGTGTTATGGAGGTTGGTCATATCTGACTGGGGAATAACAGTAGACTTTGCATGGTTTTCAGTGTCTGCCACCTCGTCATGATACATGGCAAAGTTTCCTAATGCCATGCTGTTCCATTACAGAGAGCAAGAGGAAGACCAGATGTTGGCAGACATGATCCAGAGATTGGGTAAGGACCCTTCCTATTCTTTTGGAGCATCACTGGGTGGCTCTGGGGCCGTGGGTCTCAACCTGCTCTGTGTCTGCACCCTCTCCTGCAGATGGATCCCTTGAGACCCAGGAGCCAGAGAAGAAGAAAAACAAGTTCCGCTTATCCAAAATATGGAAGCAGAAAAATAAGAGTAAAGCTCAGGAGTGATGTTCCTTTGCCCGGTGACCAAGAGATGGCCATCATAGGTATGTTCCTTCCTCAGTGCTGCCCTCCTGGAGTTGTGTAGGACTGTGAGGAGGCTCCTCTGCTCCTTGACATGGAGACTGCAGGTTTGCGAACCAAAGGAACAGTGTGAATCCCCTCTGGCCCTGGTACGGGGCCCAAGGATACCTTTCCCAGAAGATGGACTTTTCAGACTGTTTTCCTTCTGTGGATCTAGCTCAGAGCTGTCTTCAGCCTCGGCAGCTCAAGAGGGCAGAGCTGTTTGCCCAGCCACTGCTTGGGTCATTACAGCGCTCACCGCAGGAGCCGGGCTCTACGTGTCACCCTCCCAGGGACGCTGCGCTGGTCTGTGAAAGGGCTGCACCCCCTCCCTGCCTGTGCCCTGTGGCTCTTTGGCCAGGGTCAGAGACAGAGAGAGAGAGGTGCCCTGGGGCAGGAGAGATTGAAGGTCTCCCCCCTTATTACACCAGTGCATACTGGAGCTGCAGGCCCCACAGCTGGGGGGGAGATAGAGGGCAGAACCACCTCTGTACCTATGGGGTGGGATGTCCTAGGCCCAGAGTGGCTTCAGCACCAGTGCTCTGGTTCCAGGCCTCCTCTTGGGAGTTGCTGTAGGCTAGTTTCTCAAAGCTCTGAGAAGTTGTTCACTGCTTTCATTCCCTCTATGGGGGAGATTTGTAGCTTCCTTCTTTCTCTGTGCAGTCAAGCAGGGTTTTCATTGTCTGCGGTTCATCCTGCTGAAAATGAATGGAAGTCTTCTTTTAATAGCCTTGTCCTAACTGGCAGCAGAAGGGACTTTATGGGTTTGCCTCACCCATGAGTCTTCTGCATGGGACCAATGTTTCAGCTCCTGAGGCTCCGTCCCTGGGCAACCAGCGCCCTCAAGGGGTGCTGCGCTTCAACTTGGTGAGACCAGGAGAGTATCAGCAGGTCCTGGGCTGCTGACAGTCAGTCTTTCTACTCTTCCCTCAGTCCACTGATGGAAGCCAGACATCTGCCCTGTGTGGCAGCATCCTCTCTTCCCAGTCAACCTCGGGAGCAGGGATGGACACAGACAGGGAAAGATCAGATTAATTCATGATGCCTCTAGCTCTAGTATGTGCAGACATCCCTCCTCCCTCCAAGCCCAGGTACTTTGAGGTTTCTCTGGGTCCTGTTCTCCAGCAGGGCCTGGGATTTTGCCTGGAGGAGGTTTGCTGCCCGCTGTGCCCGGTGGCAAAGCAGAGGCGATGCGTCCCTTACCCACGAGGTGGCAGTGGGACTCTCTGTCCCAAGCAGCCTGCCCTGGGCACCGCAGGGGTCTGCTCGGTGAGGTTCCCGTGCCCTGCGGGGTTCCTGGTGCCCACGGTGTGTGCCATGTGTGTACATGTGGTGAGACACCCTGTACCTGCATATGCTTTTGTCCAATAAAGAATTGCTGGAGCAAATCTCAAGAGTCTCAGCACGAGTTTGAATGTGAGTTACTAGGTGTGGGCCGCCCAGGTCGCTGTGAGCACAGACGATCGCTCTCTGGAGCTGTGAGTGGTGGCACCTGTGATGGAGAGGTTCCCCTGCCCAGAGCTTCCAGACTAACTGCAGGTCTTGAGAGCGCAGCAGCACCGAGGGATTTTTCAGTGGTTCTGTTTATGTGACAAACTCCCCCTGGCTCTCAGGTAAGTGCCTTTTCCTCCTTGCTGCTTTAGTGTCACACACGGCCCCAAGTCTTGGGCAGTCCAGCCTAGCCAGCAGTCTGGGAAGATGATGAGAGACAGAGCTTGTTCTGCCACAGCTGTACTGGGGCATTCGTGACCCGGATGGCTGCACCACAGTTTATAGAATCATAGAATCATTTTGGTTGAAAGAGATCTTTAAGATCATCAGGTCCAGCCATTAACCCAGCACTGCCAGGTCACCTCTAAGCCATGTCCCTCAGCACCACATCTGCACGGCTTTGAAATCCCTCCAGGGATGGGGACTCCACCACCATCAGGTAAAACGCTGATGGAAGTGCTGTCACCACGCTCTTTGCTCAGCATTGGCCCATGCCAAGGGGAAGACAAGCTGGTTTGGGGGGATGTGCTGACCACGGGGGCTGGCGTGGTGTGCCTTGCCGTCCCAGTCTGCCTGTCATGGAATCATAGAGTGGCTTAAGTTGGAAGGGACTTTAAAGATCATCTAATTCCAACCCCACTGCCATGGACAGGGACACCTCACACTAGACCAGGTTGCTCAGAGCTTCATCCAGCCTGGGCTTAAACACTTCCAGGGATGAGGCATCCACAACTTCTCTGGGCAACCTGTTCCAGTGTCTAACCACCCTCAGAATAAAGAACTGCCAGGAAGCTGTTTCTTTCCTGGGGCTGTGTGTAAATGTGAGGGGAGTGAGTATGGCCTATTCCAGACCTGGAATTTAGCAGCAAACCCCTGAAATTAAACCTGCCTGTGTGGGCTGCCAGCTGAAGGAGAGACATACCCTTCCTAATGAGTGGATCCCACTCCTACAGCTACTCTAAGCTGTCACTATCGCTGGGTTTTCATCTTTCAAGGCTCTCATTCTCCAGCCTCGAGAAGGTTAGTCTGTATGGCGTCCAAACTCGTCTGATCCTGCCTTCTCCAGGAGACACTGGGCAGTTTAACCTTCTGTCATCTTGAAGGCAAGCAGGAGATGGGTCTGCACAGGAACATGATCACAAGGTGTTTAAACAACAGCCCCCAGGCCCTGCGGTGGTTTGACCAGCTCTAAGATTGGTTGTCATGAAAAGACCAACTGCTGCCAGAAAGCTGGTTACAGCTGCTGGCTACCTGCTTACTTGCCTCTGAGGAGCAGGTTTGAAGGACAAACTCTGCTGCTTCTCCCATCTGGAGTCTTTTGGAGATGGTAACCGTGGTCTAGGGAATGTGAGGGTCACCTGGAAATGCTCGGCGGGTTTAAAAGGTTTAAGTGGTTTCTAGGTAGAGAAATATTACGAATGGGAGTGCAGACAGAGCTTTCCTCGCCATGCCACTGGGAATAGGAGGTTATGGGCTGGTGTGAGGCTGACCTCAGTTATTTCTACACTAAAGATGAGCAGATAAATAGTGGAGTAGTGATCAAAATGCATCCTGCCTGGAGACCAAACTTCTTTGTGCTGGTGGAGCGCTGTCTGGTTGTGGCCAGGGTCTACCAGTAGCAAGCCCTGTACAGCTCCTACACACCCAGACCGCTGCTGGTTGTGAACATGAGGACAACCTAGCTTGTTCCTCCTTTCTCTACCTTGAATTTGGGACTCAAAGGATTTGCATTTCCACCACTCTCCTAATCCAAGGCTTGAAAAGACCCCGAAACAAACTAAGCCTCTGGCTAAGGTGGAGAAAGGGAACAGCTTTTCTCCAGTTGGCTGCTTTCGGCTGAGCCGATTCCCCTGCCTGACCCTTCTTTGCGTTCCCAGCACAAGCAGCTTTGCTCCCCTCATGGAAGTGCTCCAGGAGGTAAAGCAGGAGGATTTGGCCTTGGGACTGAGCAGGGAAGAAGGCACTGGGAAATCAGCTCTCAGCTGCCTTCCCATAGCAGTCACTCCTGAGTAATTAGGCAATCCAGGCACCCTCCTGTAACTGAACCGGAATCAAATTCCTTGTCATTCTCCATAGGAAGGATGGGCTGTGCTCTGCTCCAGCCCCAACAGACACCAAGCCCCGAGGTCAGGCTGGCAGGGGTTTGGCTGTGTGCGTGTCTGCGTTTTGACGATGACCAAGAGCTTCGTTACTCTGCTAGGTCAGCTGCTTTACTTCCAAAATGGTTTGAAGGGGGCTGAGCTTCCTGTTCCTTTCCTGATGGCCTCCAGTCAGGTTCATGGCCTCACCAGCTCTTGGATACCTGGAGTGTCACCCCACTGCTTTCTTTGTCGCTGAAGAGGAATGTGGGGGACTCTACGGGGCCTGGAGGTTGCACCCCTGTGCATCTGTCATCTAGGAGGCTCTTGGGGGTCCTTCTGCAGGTTTAGAGTGATGAGGAGGCTGCCGTCTGCTCCAGAGCTTCAAGACTTGCAAATGAAGCTGTGATTAGGCACTCTGTGTGTGTGAGTGTGTGTGTGTCTCTCTCTTCTGCCGTTTTCTTTAATTACAATCTCGGAGGTAATTTCTGACGCATCATTAACAGTTCTGAGTAAACAAGGGGAATTCTCCAAATTATTCGCCATGAGCACAAAGGGAAATTGGCTTTCATCATCTCCCTCTTCATCCAAGGAAAAGCTGATCTGCAGTAGGCACAGGGAGGAAGGGAGAGTCGTGGCTGCCCTCAGATGCCTCCAGTTAATTGAGACGGAGCGGCAACCCCACCAGTTTATCCAGGTGACTGCAGCCAGCTCTGCCTGCAGATTTTGTCCCTACTGCCAAGATAAGTGGCTGCAGCTCGTCGCAGTGGCGACTGTAAATGTGCAAAGTGCTTCTTGCCTATGAGAGCTTTGGGTGCTGCTTTTGAGTGTTCATCTGGACAAATCAGTACCCGAGCTGCTCAGGAGGCAGGACAGACCAAAGGGATACCCAAGGCTGTGTCTTAGCTCGATTCTTGGCTGTTGGGGTGAAGGGTGATGCCAGAGGCCAGCACAGGGTTAGGAAAGAGCACTAGTATGGAGGGACCTGGCATCTAGAAAACTAGGTTTGATCCAAAGCAAACTCAGAGGGATGCTGGTGTACCCTGTGAGAGCAGCAAATATTCCTGGCAGCTCGGGTGGGAGGAGGTGGCCTGAGAGGACCTCTTTATTGGGAGTCCATGGGAGATCATTCCAGGGAAAGGGGCTTCGTTAGAAGGGTGGCACATGGAGCTCAGGCAAGACAGTTGCACCCATCGGAGCACCCATCCTCCTCCCCACCCCTGCACCACGCTGACAACCCCTTCAGCCTCCCTCCAGCACCGTGGCAGGGTGTCTGCGGCAGCAACCAAGGGAGCGAAGGTTATTTATATTCATGTTGCAGCTCTGCCAGCCGTGACTCTGTTATCTGCCATGCATGAATATTATTTGAATACAGAGTTTGTCGTGACTATTCTTCCGCGTGAAACGAGGGATTTGCTGTGGGATGGGAGCCCTCCCTCCGGCCGTCAGTCAGGAGGGGTTTCCTTTTCCTGTCTCGTTGGAAGCCGCGTCCTCAGCAAGGTGAGACAGTGGACACTTTTTCTCTTGTTAATATCCATGTCTAATCTCCTCTCAGAGGGGCCCTTTGTCCTAGACTGTAGCCAAGATGAGTAATTCAGGGATAGATGAGACGCTATAATTGGTTTGTGACAAATTAAAACATTTTTCCTTCGGAGCTGAGAGCAGGACTGTGGTCTGGAGCTGTCAAGCGTCACAGGGGAGGGCGATTTTCGGAGTAAGCGCATTGCAAATTGGCTCCAGATACGCCTTGGAGTCTGAAATTAAACTCCAGCTGGTGACTCTTCTCAGTTGGGGTTTTATTTTGGGGGGGACAAAGGGACCATGTGCGGGGAACGACAACCTGATCAATAAAGAGAATGTGACTTTGTTTTGCGTCACGCGGTGAGCTGAGGACCAGAGCGAGCCATGGTGGGGATGCTGGGGAGCACCCAGAGGTGTCATGGGAGTGAGCAATCCAAGAGCTGGAGCTTCCCAGTGCCTGCCTTTCCTCCACGCTGCTCTCAATAGTTCTTCCATCACATCCCAGCGAGGAATGATGGAAGGCTGCAGCTCACACCATTTCTTCCCTTGGTTACAAGCGAGTGCCAGGTACAGAACCCACTCAGGAGCTGCAAGCTAATCCTTGCCCTGTAACGCTTGTTTTCGCCCTCACCTCCACCTGGAGAGCAGGGGACCAGCTCAAAGTCAGGAACATAGAGAGATCGGGACAGACGGTTTGAAGAAATACTTGGGTTGATCCCAGTGTGTTTATGAGCTGGTTTTGGGCAAAGGGATGGAGGTGGGAGGAAGAAGACTTCCTGATGCAACTGCTCGGCGCTGCTTAATGGAGAGTAGCATCTCCACTTTGTGATGGAGATGGATGGAGAATGAAGGAGTGCATGAACATCAGGCTTGGGAAGGACATTTGTAAAGGGGATTAAAAGTGGCAAGAGGCATCACCATGTGAGCTTGTTTGTGTGTAAAAGGCAGTGGGGAAGGTGGCTCTGAGATGAGAAAAGTGAACAAAGTCCAGAGGACAGGGACGTTGGGGCTGGACCTCACCAAACTGGTGGGACAGAGACCACAGACAGGTTCAATATGGGAATGGGTCAGATGAGTGAAGATGAGGCCTTGAATTGTTTAAGATTTGTTGTCTGATACCAAAGAAAAAGGAGGCCCAAGGAAGTGGTGCGATGAATGTTCCAGGCAGGCTGTATCTCAAAATGAAGGAGACAGTCTGGAAGATAAATTTGGAGGTAACAAAACAGGGAAAGCACAAAGGCTGTCAGCTAGTTGGAAGAATTCACACCCTGGAGGTGTCGGGTGAGGAAAGGAGGAGGAGGTCTGGACAGAGTAGGTAGTAGATACAAAGAGTGTAACTAGCAGTCCATGAGCAGGATGATGGGTTGGAGGACTTGGAAGGAAAGATCACAGGATCTAGTTTAGCAATGGAAAGTGCATAGATGCAGCAAATCCTGAAAGGCAGGATCAGATGGTGAGCTGTGACTGGTGTCACTGACATTAAGACGTTAGCTAATCCGGTTTAAGGGGATAAGCCCAAGAAAAACTGTGGAGACCTAAATTGGAGCTTGTCACTCTCCTGTGGAAAGCAAAAGTGTGAGGAGGAGGATTTGCTGAAAGAACCCCTAGACGATTGGTCAGAAATGGGGTGGCTGGAGGAGGGCTGTGAAGGTGAAGGCTCAGGAGGTATTGGGTGGGAAGGAATGACAGGAGTCGCAGAAAGCTGCATGGAGTGGAGAAGCCATTTACTGTGGCAAGGAGAGGCCATGGCACAGGCTCTGTGAGGGGTGGCCAAGGCAGAAGATGATCTAGGGAGTGGGGGAGGGGAATGGGTGGGAGAAATCTGGGAAAACCTGCTTAAACAGGGATGCCTGTGCCTTAGTGCAGTGAAGGATGTGCCCTATCTCAGAATTCACACTTGGGTTTACTGTCTTTTCTCTCTGCGTGATGTTGCAATTCAATAGCAAAAGACCAAGTTCAGTTGTCTTGCTGATGAGGGTAAAATAAATAACTTTTTACTTTTATAAACATTACTGGATAGATCTCAGAAAAGGAGACGGGAGCCACTGAGAGCTGGTAACTGGAAATCTCAAGGTCTCGGAGAAATCACTGGTCTAGTTTCAGTCCATGTGTAACTCCCCTTGTTACAATTTGTCCAGGAGCCTTCTGGGCAGCACAATCTCTCTTTTAATAGCTGACCTATAGCCCACGTTATTGGTGAAACTGGTAAGGTAGCAGTGAATCTACAGAAACCCAGTGATTATGGTCTGGGAAGCTTATATGATGCATATCAAAGCCAGTATGTGAATTGCGTAAGTGTGATGTAGGTCTGGCACTAAAGTGATAAGAGTCCTATCAAGGGAATAACTTAATTAACTGGTCTTGATCAAAGAACTGTATGAATTCAATAGCCCAGTTTTCAGCACTAAATGATGAAGTTTAGAAAAACTGTACTTGACGCAATTATCAATTTTCCTGTCCAAGGAGCTTTGAAGTGGCATTAAGAAGGGACAGTCTGTTGTTCCATTTAGGACAACTTTCTCCCTCCAGTGATCAGAAGGCAGAGGGGCTCCTTCTCCTTTCCAAGTGCTTGTTTGAGATGGTCGGAAGCATAATAAACACTGGATGCCAAGGGGAATGGTATCTTGGCATTCACAAGTTAATTGTTTTAGACGGTGTAAATCAGAAACAAAGAGCTGTCCTTTCCGTGCCAGAGAGAAAAAAAATTCTTAATTTCCCCATAGCTTTCATTTTGCTTAGGAATTTGAGGGGGAGGTGGTCCCGTTTAGCTTCCAGCGATCCTGGACCATTTGGTTCCTCTGGCAGGTCTGCCTGACTGTTGCTGGGTGTGAGAACAAGGAAGGAGTTAGGCTGTAGAAGGGTTTCTGGAAGTCTTTAAAATCCCAAATGCCATCTGTGTTTACCTGATTTGGATGTGTCTGTATGTACCCCAGTGTAGGTGTCTGTCCCACAAGTTGGGTTTCTGTGCTGAATGATTCTTTGGGCCAAAGCGAGAAGGAAGCATCTCACCAGCAGGAACCATGGAGGTCCAGACTCAGATGTTGTGTCCAGCTGAGCATCTTCTTCTTGATGGGTTCCTCAGCTGCTGACTCGCACAGGTACTGGAGTTGGGTTTGCACCTTGTTTAATCGGTGCCTATAAAGTACCTCTGGAGGATATACACAGAGGTGTCCTGCTACGGCTCACTTTAGCTCACAGGACCGATGCACCCGACTCTGGCTGCAGGAAGGGAGGATGGGCAGGTGCTCTGCAGAGTGAGAATATCCCAATCCCTTTGAACTCACTCATGTGATGAGGACCATGCGGAAATGCTGAATTGAAAAGCAGATGATGTCCTCTGCTAAAGAGGCATCAACCCATGCCACAGATCAAGGGACAAACAAACCTGGAGCACAGAGTTATGTTAAGTCAAATGTTTCTTTATTTATGTCAATATTTGTAAAAAAAAAAAAAAAAAGGTATATTTTTAAAAAGAAAGGTATCAAATGCTGAAACATCATGAGGAGTAACAATGAAAGGCCTGTTCTGCAGATGAGTTCCCCTCCTTCGTGTCCAGCCGATGTCCTGGAGACTCACCCTTCTGCTTAGATAGAATCGGTGCAGAAGATGGTTACTTTCTCCGCTGTTACCTTGGCAGACCTCAACCAGGTATCCTAGGGAGGTGGGCCAGTGCGTTTGGATAGGCCTTCTGGAAGCGATATCTAAACCTTATTCATCCGTCAGTGACAGAGATGGGAGAAAAGCCCTACTGCTTCCAGCTGCTGCTACCTAGGAACAGACTTCCCCACTGTCCTGCAATCCCTGGGCACTGACTGTGTCCTTTTCACCGGTGAGTATCTCATTCCCAAGGCAGGGAGAACTGGGAATGTGTTGTGTCTGACAGGTATGGTGTGAGGCTGCTGTGAAAAGCTGAGAAGCCTCAGAAAGGCCCTTGGAAAGTCACGGATTAATTCAGTTTCCTTATGGCTCCAGGAGTTCCCACTGCAGAACACAGACGGACTTCAGTTTTGCTCTCTGAAATGAGGTGATTCCTCCTGGGCAAAAAGAGAATGATTTCCAAAGGCAGCAAGCCCAAGGTCCGCTCGCTTGGGTCTTCCTTGGAATAGGACCGAGCGATGGAGGTGGGATGATTTGCTTCCTGAGCCACACCACTCTTTTTTCTCCAGGAGGTGGAAGGAAGCTGGGTGCTGGTAGCTGGGAGGCAAAGCTGCAGCTGGCCACGCCGGCTCTGAACAGCGAGGGCAATTAGAGATCAGAAGAGCTGGGGTGTCTTCGTCACATTTCCCTGCTGCCATTCTGGAGGTGATAATATAATTCATATCAGAAGAGTTAGTGGGCTGAAAATGAATTGGAGAAATCAATCCAGAGGGTATAAATGAATTAGCATGTAAATGAGGACACTTGCTCTACATAGTTTAATATTGCCTGCAGCTGTAAATAATTCCAGGGATGGAATCAAAAGCCGCAAACAACTTCATTTTTGTGCTCCTCCCCCGTCCGGGAGTACCTGCAGCTATGGCCGACCCACCCGTGCAGAATCATCGAGTTGCAAGGGAATTAAAGGAGATGAGATGTATATACATTTATTTATTTTTTTCCCCGATTGGCCATTATTTACAAGGCTGCAGTTCCTGGTTTCCCGCACCAAGTCGCTTTTTGTGCATGCACACGGCAGTCCGAGCGGCAGTGACGGAGGGAGGCAGGGTACCGGCTCGTGGTGAGATCTCGCGCAGCATATCACGAGTCATCCCGGTCAGCCTGTGGTGAGCTGGCATGTGTGTGAAATAGCAATTTCTCATCAAGACCTGCAGCAGGAAAAGCTTTGACCGGGGTGAAGGACTTGCCCCTCATGGGGTGGCTAAGGGTGGGAGAGATGGGTGCTTGGAGAGCAGGAGCCAGCCAGGGGGAGGGGCTATTTAAATAAAAGGGTGCTTGGAGCTGTCCAGAGAGATGGCATTTCCAGGAGAGATGGGAAAACATGTGCAGTGGAAGCACAGTGGGACTTTGAGTGCTGTGTACAGTCTGGAAAACCGGAAGGAGCGCAGAGGTGGGTCATTAGAGTGGCAAAGGTGTCGGAACGCCCCGTCATGAGAGGCGACTGAACAAGCGCAGCTTATTTAGCCTAACAAAATGAAGGATGTGAGGAGATGTGATTGCACAGGCAGATAAACACCAGGCAGGGAAAGGAGCTAGTTAAGCTAAAGGCCGATGTTGATACCAGAACATGCAGATACAAACTAGTCATGAATAAATTTCAGAGGGAAATGAGATGGAAGCGTCTAAGCGCCAGAGCAGAGACCATGGACGAGCACTGGAGAGTCCACACAACCAGTCTGCTCTTGCACTGGCGTTTGACTGTAAAACAGGATTATAGGAGCAAGTCCCTCGAGATCAGGCAACTGCGTTTTGTGAGCCGGGAAGTCCTGCCTGTTGCCAAAAGCCCCTGTAATATTCTGGCAGGGGAACGATGCAGATCTGAGGAGGGCATATGTCTCTTTGAGTGACTCCAAGAGCGGTTGTTGAGAGCTTTTGGAGTGGTGCTGATGACAGGAGGTTAAAGATGATCCTTGACAGTCTTTTATCAGTGCTTCCCTCTTGTTTTTGACACTGACGGATCACTGAGTTCCCTCTTTCATCTGGTTGGAGTTTCAGGTTCTGCACTAACTAGATCTCCCAGGTGAACTGGAAACACTGATTAAGATGGATAGAGTGAAAGCAAGTCCATTAAATTGTTAATAAAGAATATTACACACATACCTTAATCTGCAGCCAGCCTGACACTTTATAAAAGTACATTAGGATATAATCCAATTGAAGCCACAATATCGAGAACATCTTATCTCATCACAAATTGAAATTATATCATATTCCTCATTTCTTAAATTAAAAAGCTAAAACCTTTTAGTTTGCTCTCATATGCTTGTGTAAAACTTAATCAGTGGTTTTAACAACATTATTTTTCAATATGGGCCATTTCTGCTCTCATTTATTTACAAGAGAGAACTTCCTGGTAGGAGAAGTGATTCAATTTGCAGGAGGATACATCAAGCACTTAAGGATTTTGTAGGGATTGATTGATTATTTATCGTGTTATCTTGCCTGGAGACGTCTGATATGCCTGTGCTTTTGCTATCTCTCGTTCCACCTGATGCTCTTCCTTTGCCTCTCGCTCCCCTCCAGTGCTAAGGGCACTCTTCCCTCACACATGTGCCTGCACAAGTGTGTTGAAGGAATAGGGGTCAGGAAAGGCAAGGCTGAGGCTGACTCTGTTGGGACGAAGATGCTGGACTGGGCAGATATGAGAGATTCGTTTCACTGGAAGATAGCACTAAGGTAAGAGAGGCGAAAGGATGATTTGAAATTCTGCTGGATTTTAACCGCAGGCTGCTGTGCTGCTCAGCCGTAGATCTCCAAGTGCGTCAAATATATCCTTCCTCACAGAGGAAGGAATTGGGGCACAGAGAAGGCTGTATGGTTTGCTGGAAGTCCCCTCCAGAAGCAGAAAACAGCCCCAAAGGATCATCAGCTCTGGTTGGTAGCTGGTCACCTTGGGCCACACTTCCCAGGGTAACCATAAACACCATCAGGCTGCCCAGAGAAGTGCTGGATGATGTCTGGGTGCCTCTGTGGGACAACACTTGGTGCTCCGCCGAGCTGTCCTGGTGGCACACTGCAATGGCTTGTCCAGAGCTCTGTGGAAAAACACCATTATCCCTATGCTTGTGATGAATCTGGTGACCCTACAAGGCCAGCTTTGGGGTTTGGAGAGGAAGGGGCTACCTCTTCATGCTGAAAGGAAACTGCCCTTGTAGCAGCAGTCTTGAAGAATGGGGGATGCTCACTGTGTCCCATTGCCTTGCTGTGACAAGAGGATTCATTAACGATGGCATGTCCTCCACAGAGGTGTCAAGCCCAAGGCCAAAGGGGAGACGTGCAAGGTCTCCATTTGAGGGGAGGATTACCCTTCCAGGAGCCCTGCAAGAGGGCTGCAGCTTGAGCTTTATCTCAGATGTTGGCTGCTCTTTGGTGCTGGGACATGAGCAGGTGAAGGAGGGATGCTGCCATGGGGGCTTTTGGTCTCACGTCCCTGGTGGGACTTTGGGGCATTGGATATAGCAAGAAATAAAACTCTTGATTTTTAAGCAAGAAAACAAAGACAGCAGAAACTCCAACCAAACCCTCAACTCTTTGAGCCATCGTTGTCTTTCTGGCTGGGGCGGGTGCTGGGAACGGGTACTTTTGAGGTTTATTCTTGTCACTGCTGCAGGTTTTGGCAAATTGCTCCCTCTGCCGTAGTTTTCCCTGAGCAGTTTGAGATCATCTGGGTTTCTTCTTTTATGAGTATTGGAGTGCAGGAATTGTTCTCTTCTGGTGAAAATAAATACAGGAATCCTGAAGCACGACTCCAAAGAGAGACGATCCTGAAAAAAAGCACCATGCTGGAAATATAGTATGTTTGGCTTGTCTTCTTTTTTTATTTTGCTTTCTGGGCTTTCAGAGTTCCTGTTGTAGGGATTTGTGCTGGTTGTGACTGGGATAGAGTTAATTTTCTTCACAGTAGCTGGTAAGGGGCTGTGTTTCGTATATGTGCTGGAAACTGTTAATAACACAGAGATGTTTTACTTACTGCTGCTGAGGGCTCACACAGAGTCAAGGCCTTTTTTACTCCTTACCCCACCAGTGAGTGGTCTGAGGGCGCACAAGCAGCTGGGAGGGGCCAGAGCCCAGCTGCCCAAAGGAATGTTCCATTCTATATCACATCATGCTCAGTGTATAGAGCTGGGGGAAGAAGGAGGAAGGGGCAGATGTTTGGAGCAATGACATTTGTCTTTCCAAGTCACAGTTATGTGCGATGGAGCCCATCTGTCCTGGGGATGGCTGAACTCTTGCTGCCAGTGGGTGAACGAATTCCTTGTTTGGCTTTGCTTGCACCGATGATTTTTGCTTTACCTGTTAAACTGTCTTTATCTCAACCCGTGAGTTTTCTCTCTCTTAGTCTTCTGATTCTCTCCCCTATCCTGCCAGGAGGGAGAGAGCGAGTGGCTGTGTGGTGTAGAGTTGCTGGCTGGGGTTAAACCACAACAGGATCGCACCAAGATGACAGACTAGAGAGGTTTGAAAAATGGAAACACAATCCCCTGACTCCAGGAGCTCAAACTTAAATATCAACACATACCTCAGGATACCCTTGTGAGTGCTGATGGAGCAGCTGACTCAGTGAACGAGGTGAGTGACTCCAGAGCCCTGCAGAGCCCCGTGGTCCTGATTTGCTGAACCCAGCAGAGTAAATTTCTGTATGGGATGATCCATGTGCCTGGGCTGCTACAGGATCAGGGCCAATGTTTGCAAAGTGCTGTGAGATGCTTGGATGAAAGGGACTACAGAAGTGCAAAGTATTACTTTTTCATGATTACTGCAATTGCTATCCTTGGGGCTGTCCAAATGTTGTTGTTCCAAGTGCAAATATAAAACCCTTTTGGCACGTTTCTTTTTTGCGTTGTGATAAATAGAAATGCAGGAAGGGAAAAAAAAATCTCCTGCTAACAGTGAGCGAAGGAAAGCAGTCCCTGTGCAATTTGTTCCACATTTCATATGTCTCTGACTGCTAGCTGTAGAGATATTTAGAGGGAGTATTTAGCCAACCCAGTGCACAGCCTCTGGAGTATCGGCTTCTGCTTTGGTCCATGCTTGGTTGAACCTTTACAGCAGCTTTATGGTTTTTCAACACCGCATTTCTGGAGAGGCTTTGATTCTGGAGGATGCCAACTGCACCGAGTGGGGCTAAGATGATTAATCAAATTATTTGAAGGGTGTTCGCCAGAACTGGGAAGTGACCGGTCTCCATCCTAATCTCTGGATTGAGATGTCAAGCCGGCCTCCAGCTCAGAGCGCTGAGCTCGCCAGGAGGCAAAGGGTGGAAAGAAATCTCCAGCAGGGAACAGCCTGGCATGGCTGCCCATGGTGGGGAGGGATGTCAGCCATCCGGGGCTGTGGGCTAGTGCTGCTGGGTGAGGCTGGGGGTGCTTTGCAAATCAGGAAGGCCAGACAAAGCTTCTCCAAATGCTGTGATGCAGTCATAAGGTGATGGTTGTGCCTCCTGCTGCCTTCCTCCCCCTGGGCTGCAGGGAGGGAGGGGGGATGGCCTGGATGTGCTGCTCTCCTGCAGTTTCTGACTGGCCATGTGGCCTGAGCTCCTCCACTCCCATTGTGATTTTATGTCTTTGCCGAGCAGGCTGGAGGAACAAGTGGTCTGTCATGGAAGAGACACAAGCACAAAGTTGTTTTGAACTTAGTCCCTGTGTCAGGTGCTCAAGAGGAGCTAGGGGTTTGGTTGAAGTCTTCCAGGGGATGGTTTAGGGTGGATGGCACAGAACTGTGCTGGTGAGGCTGGCAGAGGGCTCCAAGAGACGAGAAACATGGTAGGGAGCAGGGACTCAACTCTGACAATGTCCTTTTCTCTTCAGGGACCAGATGGGTCTGTTGCCCATCTGCTTTTGCTTTCAGAGAGTATTTGGATTTATCCACAGTTAAAGATAAAGCCAGTGCACTTGAGAAGGAGAAGACACACACTGCAGCAGCACAGCATGAGGCAGCTGGGGCTGGGTTGAATGCCGTGGAGATAAGAGGGAAACCAACCGCATAGGGACGAGGAACCCCCTGCTGCCCTCCTTCCCCTGCCTGCCCTGGGGCTTGCAGGCAGATGAGCTTTCCCCAGAGCCAGGGCGAGCACTTGGCACTGCTGTGTAGGGAATTACAGGCCTCGACTCTGCTCTCAAGCTGGCTGGGTGGCCAGTGTCCCTATTTCCACGTGAGCCCCAAAGCATGCTGGGGTTCCCTTTGCAGCATGAGCTGATGGCACCCGGGACGTTTCTTGGACTGACGACATGAGCAGCCTCAGTGTCTGCCTTCCTTGGCACGCTTGATGCCGCTCTCCTGTCCACTGTTCAATTCTTCCACGGCAAACACCTCTCACCATCTCTCCGCTTCTCTTCCAGCGCCAAACCGGGGGGCACTCGCCCATGGCCGGAGCAGCGCCGAGGCCACGCGCTCACAGAGCTCCCGCTCGCCATCTGCGCGGTGCGGCACCGGCGGACGCTGGCTCTCGGCCAGGCCGCGGTGGGTTGAGCCACCGGGCACCCAGAGCCCGGTGCCCACGGCATCACAGTCACGTGCGGCCATCAGCTGATGGGGAAGATGACTCAGCCGGCAGCTGTCGGGCCCCTAAAATAATGACAAAAACAATTAGCAGTCCAAGCAGTAGCCTCTCCTTAATTATCTCCTCCGAGTTTAATTAACTAGCTAAATTATCAGCAGTAATGTAGGCATTAATTATGTCAAATTACAGTGTAAAAATCACAAAGTGTGGAAAATGTCAATTCAGCTGCGCTCACCTGCCGGGCTGAGACAGCGCCGGTGACAGAGGCTCAGCCCGGCACAGGGAAAGGGGCTGTTCCCCTTCCCCGGGGGACTGGGACACCGCCACGGCGGCCTCGGTGGGTCCGAAGGGGACACCAATGCTGATGGTGACAGGAGCTGGTGGCACATTTTGGGTTGGGATCAGCTGGGGGCTGCCTGGACTGGTGCAGGAGCAGGGAGGCGAGAGCGTTTTGGCTCTGGCGGAGGGAGGGGAAGGAGCATGGCTCCCCAAACCAGATGGCTTGGATGCTGAATTATTAAATTATGAATATTAATACAAATCAGACACGGAAGAGGTAATAATTTTGCTGCCCTACAGAAATAATTAACATAATTTTGATAAATTACATGATAAGAGAATCTCAAAATTGAGGTAGATTTATCTTAATTAATATCTTGGACTTGCTCCGAAAGGTAAATTGTTCCACTGGGGAACAGGGAAGGGTGAAGCAGGGGCCCCTGGCTCTGTGAGCTGGACCCTTCCTGGGGTTAGTGTGACAGGGTGGGGACAGATATGGGACAACCCTTCTAGGCTGCACCCCAGCCCTGGCTCAGCTACACAGAGGGGAGCGACGTCGGGGTTATTCCCAACCCCACAGGGACACCAGGTGCCTTTTTTCAGGTTGCATGGGTCAGTTGGAGAGCAGAGGTTTGAGCTGATATCTCCAAACTCCTGTGGGCGCAGTGCCACCCTCCGCTGGGCTCCGATGGGTATGCTGGGAGTGCACCAAGGCCCGAGCCCATGGGATAAATGGCTTCACCAGAAACTGCTGCCCAAGTGCCCCTTGACTTCACTTTGGGTGCTACTACTTGAACCCATGTGCCTGTGGTATCCACCCCCCTGGGCCGTGGCGTGCGCACGATGGTGGGTAGTGGCTTCTCTGCGCAATTCTTACAATGATGAGTGTCTTCCCTCCTCCGTGTCAACACAAGGGCTGGACGTGTGAGTAAAACCTCATGCTTTCTGTGCTTCTTGGTGTATCCTTAACACCTTCATCTGCTTGCTGGAGATGAGGATGCTGCAGAGGCAGGTGGATCCTCCCTCCCAGGGCCTGCAGAGAAGTGTTTGTCCTGTACATTCCCGACAACACCGCTCCAAGAGACTGTGGCAGAGCTGCATCCTGAGCGGACAGAGACACACCGGGCAGGTATGGGGTGTATGGGGGGCGGGTGTTTGCTGCAGGTAAATCACCAAGAGCTGTGTGTGGCTGAACCAAAGTCAGCAGGAACATCTCAGGGTGGAAATTAGCTCGGAAGGGAAGGCGACGTTCAGTTATCATGTGATTTGCTTCACCATCCATCATCATGGTGTTGAGCTGCTTTGCCACTGACCCACGTTTCCCTTCAGCTTGTGTGACTCCAGAGAAGCCCACGTCCCTCTCCAAGCATGCAAGGAAGAGGCAGGGCCCTTTCCCTTTGGCAAGCTGCACTTATCACCACAGTCTTTGTCTTGGTGCTGCTGTTGATCATCAGCTCAGCCTGTACAGTTGCAAGTCCGCCCACAAAGCGGTAGGGATGGGGTGTGCAGGTTGCTTTATGATGCATAAAATTTTGCACTCAAATCTCAGAGCCGTCCAAGAGAGCGTAACCTCAGACCTTCAGCAGAAAAGCAGCCCAGAGCAGACTGCGAAGCAGTGATTTAACCCCCAGACTTAGACAATGCTTATTCTGGTATGGATACATGCATGGAGATCATCGGTAGCTTGTGGTGTCAAAACTGCAACTCAAATTATAGGGCTAATTGAAAAATTAGAGAAAATTATGCTTTACTATGCTGTTCCTGCACTACCACTTCTAGCAATCTAGGAGGAGACATTATCTGCACACTGATGGTGTCCATTTAAATGTCCAGAGGGGTATCTCTACTGCATTTACTTCTGTAGCCTAGTTACATTTCATGTATGTGTGTGCTGAAAAAGCTTCTAGCTTGGTTACTTGATGTATTTCTGACACGAGTGAGCAGGAGGAGTATGAGGCACAGCCAGGAGAGGCTGTTCTCAGGAGGCTTCGGTCTTGGTCTCAAGCTCGAGAGGTTTTTAGATTCACATCCATGCGTTTGCCAGCTTAATTGGCAAAAGCTTTAATTTTTCAGAAGGGTTAGAATCTTGTTGATCTGTTCCCACTGGCAGGATTTAAAGCCTCAAACACTTTCCTTTTTCAAAGAGCTGTACAAATGTTAACTAATACAGCCCCAGTTCGGCATAATCTCTAGGAGGGGAAACAGAGTCACACGCTGTGCAAGTCCCTTAGTATGGGCGGGGAAGTTGCTGGGCCCCCATCCCATGTTTCTTCCAGAAGATGCTGTCATCTCTTCTAAGCCTTCCTTGCTCTGCCTGATCCCCTGGCCTTGCCACTGTAAAACCAAGCTGTATTTCATATTTTTGGGCTGGGCAGAAAATAATAGGAAGAAAAAAAACAAAACCACTGAGCACTGTGGCACGAAGGCACAAGCAGAGACTTGTCGTGATGTGGCAGCCTTGGCACATCCAGGTGAGACCAGAGATGGTGCCTGGGATAATGAGGGATATTCCTGGGACACAAGGAGAGTATGAACCACTGCTGGGAATACCATTCATAGAAAACGCACAACAGGAGAACTTTTGCTTTACTGGGTGTTTTTAAATACAGAGTGAGTGCTGCAGCCACAGGTTGTTTTATTTAGGAAGAGTCAATGCTGTCATGGAGCATGTGGGCCAGCACCCATCATGATCACCTTGACACCCTTTCTGCTTCCTACTTTGCTTGCAGGATGGAAGAAGGGGAATGTTTACCTTGGGGTTCCCTCTTGCATGGACTCCATGTGACAGTCCTTGTGTCTGGAGCTGTCAGCAGCTGCGGTGGCACAGAGGGATGTGAAGCCACTCCTTTGGATGGTGCTGGAAATCCTGTTAAAACAAGGGCATCTCACTGAGGGGCACTGAATGTGGCTCTGTGCCACCACCACCTCGGCAGGCTCCTGCTGGAGCTCGTCCAGGTTCACCGGCCGCCTGCAGCGGCCAGCTGAGCAGCCCCTTCCTCACACGCATACTGATGGACACCCAGCTTCCACCGCAGGGCAGGTGCACCTTTGAGTTGTATATACACATATCTAGACATTCTCCTTGCAACAGTTTGGGCTCTGGTGTTGCAGGAATACCCAGTGTGCATTGCACCACGCAACCCCAGGAGAGTTTTTTGGCCGCCGAGCCTCATGCTGTGTGTAGATATATGCATGTACACACAGGGACGGATGGACAGGCACCGATGACCGCTGCATCCAACCATTCAATTTGAGTCCAGCCTTAGACTCTCTGCTGCTGCAGGAGGCATATCCTGGGGCTCAGATGCATCAGAAACGAGGAACACAGTACCAGTGACACTTCAACAAAGAATGGGAAGGATGTGGCCACCTCAACGTGTGTGCACACATGGATGTGAGCAAGATGTTCTCACCTGGGAGAAGATGTCCGTGATATGGAGCTGGTGGAAGCCTCATCCTTCTCCTCCTCTCACAATCTCCCCACTTCTGGGGCTGAAGGTGGGGAGCCAAGCTCTGCTTCTGTCTTTTGCGGTTGCTATTTCCACTTTGTTTCAGGTCTCTCCTCTGTTGGGACTTCGGGCCTTTCCGTTCCCCAGTAATTATATAATTACTTCACAACATGCTGCAGGAATAGTCGGGGAGATGGCTACAGCTAGCACAACAATGGTGACAAGTAAAACATTAATTTCTAGAGTTCTTTTAATTAATTCATCAGGAATCGTGCTGTGCGGGATGATTACGTTAAAGTGTTTAATTACAAATTTATATGTAATGATGCACTTTAATTACTTTGGACTGGTACAATATTATTGGGCCCTTTTCCCAAGATTCCTGGCACTGGGTTTGGGCTGCACGTAAGCAGTGCCATGGATGCTTGTGCCTCTAAATTATTTACATGGCATGGGAGAAAGGCGGACCTGATTGATGAGAGCAAATTCTCCCCTTAGCTGAACGGGAGCGAGGGCCGTGGGGAATCCAGAGAGGGAAGGTCAGCGTGGCGTGCGTGTGTCAGGCAGAACATCAGGGCGTTTTTTGTTGGAAGAATCGAGGTTAATCTGGTGGAAACTGAAGTGATAGAGAGCCAGGCATGATAAATATTTATCAAAGGGACCGGCATCAGGATTCTGATTCACCGATGCAGATACATCCTGGATGGATCTCGGGGAGCAGCACGAGCTGCTGCTGCAAACAGTCCTCACTGAGGGCGCAGGGCAGTTTTCTTCGGCACCGCTCCTTGGGCTTGTCCCGCTTTCCTTTGTCTCGCTTGTCTTTGTGTGCACATATGTGTGTGTGCACACACGCTCATTTTCTTTCCCTTTAGGCTCCCATTCTCCCCTCATCCCATCTCTATTTGCCTCCGTGCATGGGGAGCATCTGTCATTCTTCTTTCTCCTTTGTCAGTGTCCTCCCAGGCTAGATGGAGCTCAGAGGAGCAGGCACGCTGTTAGAGAGGCCTGTGAGCCAAAGGGCTTCAAGTTAAGTTTGAGGATGGCCTGGCTTTAAGTTGTTTTACATGCAAAATAACCAGTTATGTAGTACAGATATGTGTGCCTGCGTGCGTGTGTGTGTGTATATATATATATATGTGCTGCACAGAGTAATCGGCAGCAGAGCAGGCGCTGCCTCGCTGTCCTGGGTCCGCAGTGTCTGGCACACTGGGATCTGGCAAAACCTGTTTTGTTTACTTGAGTTTGGAGAGCAGGATCTGGCAAGGAGGAAACCAGACAATTTCCTTTTTGAGAGAGGGAAATAGAGATTGGATTTGGGTACATTACGTTGGTGGACACCAGCAAATGCACCGATGAGGTTGGGTGTAGTGTCTCTGACACACGTAGCGTGTACAAGTGTCAGTATAATTGCAACCAGAATTTACTGGCAAATAGCAGCCAAAGGACCCTGTGAGATGCTCTGCTCCACTACTACCAGGACTTTGTGTGCTTATGTCTTGTGCAGTTGCACATGTGATGCGCTGCTTTGTCAGGGCTGCAGGGTCCTGAGGTCCAAGCCATTTAGTTGCATTACTTGGCTTTGAACAGACAAAAAAAGCTACTTATGTAGCTGATGTTGCACCATCTCTTTGTGTGGGTGCAAGTTGTTTTTGTTTGTGAGCTGGTTTCTAGTGGACCTAGCTGGGAAGAAACAGGAATTTTCTTGGGAGATGGCAGAAGTGCTGGGACAGAAGCAGGTGATGGTTGCCCTCATAGCCAGCACCCATTCCCTATACCCTGGAGCACCAAAGCTCAGTGGCTGCTTTGCTGCAGTTGAATCAAGCTTCACACCTCTGTGGTAGGTGCTGCAGACATCTCATCTCCTCTGTACAGACGGGCAGAGCAAGTTTCAGAGCTTCGTCTTGCTGCTGGGCCCCGGCAGGGTGGTAGGTGAGAGCAACTTCAGTGATTTCATCTCCTGGTCATCTCAACAGATGGAGACTGTTGACTTTCCCTATATTCATTTTTCTCAGAGCTTTGCAAATCTTTATTGATTTGTAGCTATTTCTTTTTTATCCCCATTTTTTTCTGGAAGGTGTCAGGGCCGTTACAAGAGGTGGTGCAACTCCTTCACTGTTAGTTAGCAGGGGGGACAGAGGGGTTCACGTGCCCTCCTGGCAAAGCAGGCAGTGGCTGGTCTGGCTGACACAGACCTGCAGCACGGGGAGGCTGCAACAGCATCAGTTGGTCATTTCCTAGGGTTAGTTATGGATCCAGATTTGCAATCTAAGCCGCCTTCTGAGCTCCTGGCCCTCACCATGCAGTGAAGATGGAAAGAAACATAATGACCATATCCTCCAAGAAGATGTAACACAGAGCACGCAGGATAAACGCTTGCAGCGTGGGGTACCCACCCTGGGCAAGCTGGAGGCCCAAAATGCTGAGTGAGAGAGGTCCTGGTGAAGTGAAGCTGTTCGTGTGGACTTTAAGTGGGTAAGCAAGTTGGAAGGAGTCCTGCCGGGAGCCAAAGTGTGCATCCTCCTGCTGACTCACAACAGCTGCCACTCCTATGATGCTATAGCTGAGGTGAGGAGCAAACCCACCCTTTTTTCCATGGGAAGATAAGATGTTTGCAAGCCCAGCTTGTTCTAGAAAATCTTATGTTCTGCATATCCCCTCCTGTGATGGTCAGGCTTTGCAGATGCTCTCCCAGGAGGTGGAAATGGTCCCTTGCTGCACATGAAAAGGAGGGAAGCCTTCCTCCCCTGCAGGCTTCCTCTGCCGCTTTCCTTTGCAGCTGTGTTCATGGGATGCAACTGCATTTGGCAGGGAGCTGGGAGAGCTGGACATCTCAGCAAGGCAAAAGTGCTTCTTGCCACAGCTCAGATGCTTCCAAGCCAGAGCTGGTCCCAGCACTCAGCATTGCACGTGCTGGGTCGTGCAAGCCTTGTCCTGGCAGGCTGCAGAGGGAAGGAGTTTGCAAGAGGTGGCAGGAATGGGGCTTTCCTGGGAGATGGGTGGGAGACAAGAGGCTGCAATCACAGCACAGACAAAAGGTGTGACCAACATAAAGGGCAAACCAGATGGACTCATGTTCATACTGAAATCCTAGAGTGGGATGCAGTCTGCACCTGTTTGTAGCAGACTCTGCATAAAGGAGTTTGTTAGAGTGCCATGAAGGTTTCAGACGTCCCTTTTTCCTTTTTCATTCACTTTGACATTAGTCCAGACATCCAGAAATGGTTTTAGTGCTGGGAGGAAAGGGGGTGCTGCACAGATACTCCCCTTTCCCAGGTGTGCCGTGCTGGTCAGAAGCACAGGGCAGTTTTCCAGGGCAGACCCCCCTGAGCAGAGAGATCCATTCTGCCATAAATAATTCCTGATTGTGGCATTTCTCTTTCTTGTACTGGGTTGGTTCTGGCATTGGAAGCAGAGGCTGCTGCCTCACTGTGATGTGTTGGAGTCCCATGCGTCGTGCCGGGGAGGGCTTCCTGAGATGCCGAGAAGCCTCCTGGTGCCACCTCCCCACCGCGTGATGCTGGAGGGGCTGGGGGGCTTCTGGAGGGCCATGGAGGTGTTGCCTGAGCTGTTATAATGCAGCTGAGATTTGCCAAAGGCTCCCCTTGGCACGGGGTCAGGCTCCCAGCAGCAAACCCCCCATGGCTGCTTCTCCGAGCCGTGTCCCCAGTGGGGTTGCGGCACCTTGGCCGTGCCGAGCGTGGCTGGCACCGTCCATCCATCCGTCCGCACTGCCGGTGCAGGGAACGGCTCCTCGGGCAGCAGGCCTGCCAAGGCCAGATGGTGTTTGCGAGCGGCGCCAGGTCCCAGCTGAGTGCTGCCCGGCGAGACGCGCGCAGAAGCTGCCGCCGCAGCCGGCGCTGCCAAACCCGCGGCATATGCTGCGCTCTGCCCTACACCTGCCGATGGGCAGCCTCCGCACGCCGCTCGCGTGGCACCGGCGTGAAGGAAAAAGGAAAAGCGGCAGCCCCATCTGGAAGGAATTTAGCGGATAAACAAGGGCGGAGAAACCCGAAAATGGAAAAAAATCAAAAAAAAAAAAGAAGATGGCGCAGGGAGAGAGGCAACCACCCCGGTAAGGTCATGGGGCGCAGCGGGTGAGGGCTGAGCAGCACCCAGGGATGGTGGTGTATGGGCACAGGGTGGCCGGGACGTGTCCCCTTCGCATGGGAACCCCCATTTACACCAGGATCCCCCCCTTTCCCTGTGAACGGCCCAGGGCCAGCTGCCCTGCCACGTCCCCACCAGCCCCAGCAAAAGGTGCTGAGAAACAACTAGGGAATATTTAACTTCTCCTTCTCAAGAGCAAACCCCAAATGGTCATGAGCAAAATGGATGGGAGGATACACTTTCTGCCTGCTTGGAATTTACTTTGGTAAACTGTATGCACTCGGGGCTGGGGTCTATAATTTATTGAAAGGAACCAGACTGGAAACCAGCTTCATACTGTGAGTAATTTCTAGCATCTCTGTAATCTATCACCGGGAGACAGGACACTTTGTTTCTCTGAAAAATTATTTTTATCGTTGGCTTAGTAACAACAGCAATTATTATTATTAATATTAATAACTACGTGTGTAAGGCCTTTCATGCATGGTTTAGAAAGCATTTTGCACATGGGTCAATAGGTGTGAGCTGCCTCTCAAGGGAGGGGAAACTAAGGCACAGATTTGGCCACTGCCTTGCTCAGATCACCCTGGTGTGCAGCATCCTCACTCCTAAAATATAGCTTGGACCATTGGGTGCTGCCGTCTTTTCTGTATATCTCAGATATCTGAGAGTTTAATAGTGATGAAGGAGCAGGTCAGGAAATTATTTTCTTTAAAATTTGGATCTACTTGGATTCAAAAAATTATTAAGAAAACTCCAGAAAGAAATAGCCCTTGCCATGCCATGGTGGCTGGAGCTGATGTACAGGTTGTTCCCTACCTGCTCCAGCTTAGCCCATGCCAGAGCACAGAAACAAGCACAACATCTCAGCTTGGAAATAGTGGCTCAAACATTTCATCTGCTTAGTTTTGATGTAAGGGATTTGATTTTCCCCAGACTGGCTCCCCTGTGTCTGGCCTGTGGCCACTGAGGCCCCAATATCGTTGTCTCTCGTGTGAGCACATCTACCTGGTTGGGAAAACCAGGACTCATCCTCAGCAGCAGTGGTGCCAGGGCTGAGATCCATGGGACTCCCGTCCTTAACTCTGTGCTGCCAAGCTCACCAGCTTGGCTTATTTAATAATGCAGAGCCACTTCACAGGGATCTCCCCAGCCTCACTCTCCAGAGTGGAAAAATGCCATCTCTGGGTACAGAGCAGCAAAGACCTGGTGTTGAAAATGCACCATATGCTGGGAATGGAGGGAGAGCCCCCAGCACTGCTCCTGGGACGGATGGATGTGGATGGGGACACCTCAACATCACCATCTCTCATCCTTTCCGCTACTTAGGCCACATGCAAACTAAATGTGATTGTTCTGGACCTGGGTGAACTTACTGCCATTTAGAAAGTGAAACTACTCCAGGTGATAATTGCATTCTTTGGTGGAAGTGGTGTAAACTTCTCTCTATACACCATTCAAGATGTTATTTTATCTGTAACTGGAGAGCTCTCCAGCTGAACTTTATCCCCGACTCTTTTCAAGTCTCGTTTTGTAGCAAGAATAGCTACATATATGGAGTGCTTTACATCTTCAAAGCCCATTTGCAGGTATTAAGTAACGAAGCCTCTCGCAGCTCCCGTGGGGTGGAGGGGCATGGCGGTGTTATCTGCGTTTGCAGGTGGAAAAGTCAAGGCAGGAGAGGAGGTAGGGCAGGATCAAGACTGAAGCCTGAACATCCTACCCAGCTCCAGGGAGCATCCTTCAGTGCCTCGCTGTGGCCCACCATCTCTGGGTTCACTTGCAAAGTGTTTACCTGCAGTAGGAGAAGGGGGTTAAAAAAAAATCAGAAAAAAAAATATTTTTTTTTCTCTCTCCGTTAGGAATTTTAGCATTTTTTTCTTTATTTCTTTAATGCAACAAAAACTGTTCAGAGCAGAACCATGTTCCTTAATCCTGTACAGCAGCAATATAATCTGCATTTGTTCAGAGCTGCTCAACCTGAATCATCCCTGAGCACTGATGCTGACGTGCAAGCAATGCATGGCGACAAATCCACCCAACACCTCCCTGTAGGCACTTCCAGTTAAAACACAGCGAGACAGCCCATGGGCAGGTGGGGCAGGGCAAGGACACTTTTTCCTTTACCAAGGAGCACTTTGAACTAAAGCCTTCTTGGAAGGTGCCCATTTCTGCTCTGTTTCCTGTGCTGAAGTCGACTGTATAGGATTTACTGTGAAGCTCCCATGAGCTCTGGACATATTTTGCTTGTGCTATCTATCCATGCAGGCTTTCTGGATATTGGCAGTTCCAGTAGGGTCATGCTGCATCTCTATATCCATGAAAAAAATTTTCCTTTTACACCTGGAAAAAAAAAAAAAAAATCCAGGAAGTTGTGTTGGAAGAAACACGGCTCGTGGTGGTGGTGGTAGTTAATTATCCGGTATCCCAGTGGGACTGAGCTGTCATCGTCACCGTTAACGCTGGAGAAGCAGAGCCATGAGGAGGGCAGCACCACAACCCCACTCACACGCAAGACCAGGCATCAGATGGAAAAGCAAAATGTTTATGCTGCCAGACCCATCATCTCTGCCTGCAGAAGTTTGAGAGGAGGACAGGCAGCAGCCTGGGGAAACCTGGGGCGCATCTAACATTTTTTACCTCGATTGTCTCCTGTTTCCCAGGACTTTCAAGGGTTTTGTTCCATCGCAGGATGAGAAAGCCAACAGATGGCACTGTGCTGTTTCTGGAGGAGCCCTGCCTTGCTGGGGGCCAGGCATGGAATGCCTGAATGCTGGAAAAGCGTCGTGCTTCAGGAAAGTTTCTCCCCATGCAAAGGCAGAGGTGAACTCTCCCTCTGGCCCTTCGTCCACCCTGAGCTGCTGCTGCTGCTGCTTTGACCCAAAGCACCATGCAAAGTGAGTAAGTTTGAGCTTTTCTAACACTTTTTTTTTGCAGGATGGTTTTGAATCCCTTTTCCTGCTAACAGACCATGTCCCAAGGTTGTTCACAAATTCCCATCGAGAACGGTTTTCTCCCTGCATCCTCTGTGGCAGGCATGAGCAGATCGGACACCGTTGGAGCTGTGCTGATGCTCACTGAGGAAGTCAGTTGTGGGGAGCTGATTATTTAGGTGGGAGGTGCAGAGTTCCTTGGGAGCACAGCGGGACCGGCCAGTGACTCTCATCTGGACTTTGACTTTAGCCACAGGGGCTCCTGCTGTTTGGGACTGGTGGAGCAGAGGTGAGGGATGGGATGATACTTGGGGGTAGCTCCTGGCAGTAAAGCCCTGCCTGTTCTTTTCATCAAGTCTCTCCTGTGCAAAAGTGCATTTTATTTTACCCACCCCACAGCTTTGCACTTGCTGCTCTAGGAGCAGAGACACGTTCATGACTCCAGTCATAGGTTTCTACCTTGCAGCAGGGTCAGGGAGGTGGTTTCAGGTGAATGATCCCCGCTGTCCAAAACATTGCTGTTTTCCGAGTTGAGCCTCTAACTACTTCCCAGCTCAGTACTGCAAAGTCCCATGGTACTGTTCCCCAGTATTCCCAGTCCTACCGGGTGAGTATTGCTGTCATCATTGATGTTCTGGGCTCCCTTATTTCCAGCTCCTTAACAAACATACGTGCCCCAAGATCTCCTCTCCCTCCTGTATCGCTATCGCATCCTCCATCCAGTGGCAAAGATCTGTGATGGATGGGGAAAGCTGGCCTCCAAACCCAGTGTCAGGAGCTGCTCTTACCTGGTAGCTATATCTGAACAGGATTAGCTATGAAGGTGAGGAAAACTCAGAAACTTGGCCCAATTTTCTTGCCTTAAGCCTCAAGACCTTTCCTAGCAACCATGGCCAGCAGTGATTGCACACCACAGCTCCACACCCTGCAATGCCACCTCTCCGTCTCGACTTCCTACACTTTGCCATTGCTTTTTCCTCCCTCCCTCTTCTAAAAGCCCTCTCAAGGTCCAATCCAGCAGAGGTATGCAACATTTGCCACCGGGTCCTGAGCAACCCCGTCTCCCGCAGAGCCACCGTGCACCCTCCGAGGATGTGCTCGGCATGGCACGCGGCAGGTTTGATCCCGCTACCGTCCAATGGCACCTTTCAAATTGCTGAAGTCAAATTAGGGTAAGTAGTTATACTAGGCTGACCTCTGCCCTGTCAATCTTTACATCATTCAAAGGCAATTTAGCCTATTCATTCATAACAAGAGGCTATTGATTGAATAATCTCTGTTATTAGCGTTTGGGTGGAACTTGCTCTTTGTTTTATTTTATTATTGTTTTTTGTTGGTTAGCTTAAACCTGCATCTGGTTTGCCCTGCTGTAACTGCCACTGCAATTACAGTAAAAAGTATGAGCAGATACTTGATTAAGCCTTGCAGAGATTATTACAAAGCAAGGCCTCTTTCCGAATGCACATATTTCAGAAGAAATAGCATAAAGAAGCATGCATGTGTGAATTCCTGGGATCTGCAAGCACAATTTATCCTTGCAGGTCAATAGCTCATATTGTCTGCTCTGCCAAATTGTTCAAACATATATAATGCTCTCAAAACATTGCTTAATTAGATTCTAGAGAACATTGACACACAAACAAAAGATATTAATATCAAGGATTTCAGCATCAAATGTAGTTTACACAGATCAAAGAACATTTTTGGTGCAAAGAGGTTATGAATGTGACAGGTTGTTACTCCACAAGTGAAGAATATGACAAAAGGGGGGAAGGAGTGATCGGAGAGCAGAGCACAAAGAGGCGCGAGTACTGACTCTTGAGGGGCACAGGGAAGATAAAGCTGCAGTAACAGAGAAGGAAGATTACTGGAGAGACAGGGAAAACACCTATGGAAAACAGTGACAGACTCTCTGGTAATATTCCCTAAAATGGAGAGGGAGCTTTTTTGAGGTATAGGGTTGTGATGAGACTTGTCCTCTTTAATAGGGATGGCTTGTTAAAAGCAAGATCCAAAACATAAAAATGTGTTTATGGGCAAAATCTTCCTCGAAATCAGTGGCTAAGGTCTGAATGGAGATTTGGTCCTTGGATGGGAGCCTTTTGTTGCTTAGCCTTTTGATATGGTCTCTGTGTTGCTTGAAACGGAGGTGAGGCAGTGAAGAGGTGAAGGAAGAGTATATGGAGATGAGCTGAAAGAGTCATGAAGTGTCAGGCTGAAGTCAGAGGTAGGTTCTCAAAAGATGTGCTGTCCTAGCCAGGCCTGGGAACATGAGGGGCAATGAGATAGGAAAGGGAGCAAATATAGTTAACAATTGTCTGTCCTGAGTTTCATAAATACTACTGAGAACGGGACATATCTGCATATGCCTGGTGTGGGGGAGATTGATGATCTCCTTGGGATGTGGATATCCTGTCCCCATCACCTTGAAAGAGCTACAGGGTCTGGGAGCAGCTTCATGGAGCTTTGGTGATCCTAGGACAAGCAGGACTGCTCCAATCCTGCAGCCCGAGCTGGGAAAACTTTTAATCTGGTCAACGGGATCTTAATTCAGCTCATCCACAGGACCTGGAACAGAAAAATACTCTCCAGTAGCTACCTGGAGCAGAAGCAAGGAACTAGAAAGAAAACATGGGAAATGGATGTAAGGGTAGGCACAAAGCAGCAGGCCAGGAAAACAAGCGAACAGCTAAAAGAGCAAGCCAAGGAGAAGTCAATAAAATTGACTTAAAATACATATGAATGAAAAAAAAAATTAATAAGCCAAAGCTGTATTTAATGTCAATATTGTTGTAGTAGTCTGAGAAATCATGAATAAATAAAAGCAGATGGTGAATTGATCATTCAACACCAAGAAAGGCACTTGTGAAGAATATTTTCTTCTCAAGGCAGACAGATTCATATGTGTGCTTCTCGTTTGCTTTAATGGGACTCGTGTTTGCAAACTCCTGTGTATTGAGAAACAGGTAAACCTCAGTGGTTAAGGTTTGTTTTGACACAATTATTTCCTTTTTCTCCTGGAAAGTATTAACTTCTGTTTTAAAAGTGTTCCACCTGCATATTAACGTGATGTATCACAGCAGCCTGCCAAATGCACTGTAAATTATTCAAAAATACCCTGACAAATTACAGACTAGCATTTTAAAGCATGGGTAATTTGCAGCATTATCGAAGAGCACCCTCTCCCTTCAACTTTTCCCAGCAAGCACTAAAAGCGAACTGGCCCTGTCACTTCTGACAAGGAAAGTTCCCCTCATCCCAATACTGGCCGAGCTGCTGGGACCTGCACCTTGGTCCTGAGAGATGCTGAGCTCTCTCAGAGCCAACCACGTTGAAGAAGCTCAGCTCCTTGCCCAGTTTTGCATCTATTGATTTTCCTATGTGGATAGCGCATCGTAATATCCCATTTAAAAATTTGGGAAGAGAGGAAGCTGCATCACGATGAGCTACACATTCCTGGCACAGAGGGCTCGCTATTAGGCCCTGTTCCAGAAGATAATTTAAGCGTGCACTTTCTGAAAAATCTTATTTTTATTAGGCTCTTTCATTAGGTAGGTCTTCAGCTATATTGCAGTTGCAGACACCAAGCAATTTGTCTGTCCATCACTAGTTCTCACTGCCATGGTATGTAGCCTGAAATGACATCCTTAGCAGCCCCATGAAAGTGCATTATTTGTCTTAAAATGTAACTCCTACTCTTAAAAGCAAAGTGAGAGCAGTAAGGAAATGACCAAGTAGAAAACTGGCAGAGTACGTTCAATTACGTGCCATTTTTATCCCAACTTTAGCTCTCCTCAAGAACAGGAAAAACAACTTCTGAATTTCATCTCAGAGAGTAGAACATACAGTTGTGCTAAAGCATGGCATGGATGACACATCCCACCATTGCTTCAGAGGGGTAATCAGAGAAGGGCAGAGAGGTGTCCCCGTTGCATGGAGTCACCCAGTTCATGGTCACTCTGGGCCACTGAGCAGGGGTGGTGCAAGCTGGAGGGGGCTGATGCATGGCTCAGGACCAGCACTTCTTCAACTGCTGCTCGTACCTCACTGACCATGTTTCTCTGTGCCTTAAGTAATTCGTGTTTAGAAAACCTCTGTAGTAGCCTTCAAGATGTGTTGCTTTGCATTTTGATCCCTTTCTGAAGCCTTGATGCTGCCAGGAATATTTTGTCTACTTAAAGTGAATTTCTGGGAAGCACCTGTACATGGGATGGCCATGGCACGCTTCAGGAGATGCTGAACTGCCTGCTGATTGTGGTCTGATCCTGTTGACTTGCTTGTTGGACCCCAAGATGGTGCAGAGAAAACCAAGGGCCTCTTTGCTTATCGCTGTCACAATCTGCATCTCATTTCAAACCTGGTTTTGTAGAACACAGCCCAAGTGTTCTTCTGTTTGCTCTGTGCCTGTTACAGTGAGATCCAATTTATGGCTTGTGCTCTTCAAGTGTTTGACAGTTCTGGTTTATCTGCCCCAGGAGTTTTGTTTTTCCCTTGGAAATGATTAGATGGTTGTGAATTGACATGAGGAGCTCTCAGGAGGAATAGGCAAGAAGAACATTAACAGCCTGTAGAAAACACAGGAGACCTATATCAACAGGTATTTCACAACGGCATTAGGGGAATTATTCTCAGCCCTTGCTAGAGGAAACAGTCTGAAAAGCTGTCATAGAACCATAGAATATCGGGTTGGAAGGGACCTCAAGGATCTTCTGTTCCAACTTTTCTTGGGAAAAGCACAGCCTAGATAAGATGGCCCAGCACCCTGTCCAGCTGAATCTTAAAAGTGTCCAATGTTGGGGAATCCGCCACTTCCCTAGGGAGGTTATTCCAATGGCTGATTGACAATCAACTCAACTGGACTTTAACCCAGCTTGTAAAGTCACGTATGATCCAAGTGCATACACATGCCTATGGCAGCTGTGTGGGCAGGCAGCTCATGATCTGCTTGGTCTTTGCAAACCTCATCTGTGAGGTTCTGGGTGCACAGGCTTGTGCGATCAGAGGCGGAGGCTGCCTCTGCCTGCAGTGATGAAATCAGAATTCCCGAAAAGTAGCAGTCAGGTGTAGGACAGGCTATGGAATAGTGAATGAAAATCCTGCTGAGTGTTGGCTACTCTTGGCTGTGAGCACCCTCAGCTGGGAAGCATCAGCGGTTTAGGTACAGCAGACCGCTGTGTTAAATCAACACTCAAGGAGATCCAGCCTCACAGTAAAAAAGATGGACCAGTCCTCCATGACAAGATGCAGACACACAGTATGGGTAGGGAATAGTGCTGCCTGCCAGGCAGAGGTGAAAAAGGCTGAGGGGGGATTTGGCAGGGTGTAGGAAGTCCTGAAGGCAGCGGATAAACTGGACACAGAACGGTATTTCTGCAAATCCTGTAATAGAAGAACAAGGGGCACTCGACTGAAAACAGTAAGAGACTGAGATAGATAAAAGAAAGCACTTCTGGGCACGGCAGGTAGTGAACTTTGGGAACTTACTGCCACGGGAGGAAAAGGGGATTAGACAAACTCATGGAAACAGCTTTATAAGTGACAGGTAAAATCCGTGAGCAGAGATGCACCCTCCAACATCCCTGTCAAGACAGCTCAGGGAGCTGAGGAGAGCAAGAGGGAAGGAAAACGGCCCAGGAAACACGCTCTCCTTAAACACCATCTCTTGCTGTGCCCGTCTGAGACAGCGTGCCAGGCTGGACATCCCGTGGGATGAAACCAGTCAGGGCATCCTGTTCACCGAGCTTTCTGGTGTGAGCATTTCTGCTGCAGTGCGCAAATGCCGGCTTGCACGGGGGCTGGCAAGCTTCCTACGCCAGGCGTGCAAAGGCCATCGCCCTGCAGCTTATTCTGCATCAAGGGGCAAGTGGCACAGCTGCTGGTAGTGGTGTTATCCCCCCCATCCTCGGAGCAGGGGGCTCTGCCATCCCCCTGCTCTCCATCCTTCCCATCCTGTTACGAGCCTCGGTGACGGCAGCTGCCGGGAGAGTACCTCACCGCTACAACACAAGACGCATGGATCAATTAACGCAATTGCTGGGTTTCGCTTTTGAATCAATTAACTGGAACTGAAATTAACTAAAAATATCCTTTGCTTATTAACAGACCGAACTAATTGCAATAAAAAGCGGAAAAAAAAGAGAAACACGGAGACGCTATTTGTCAGAGTGAATCTCTGCCCTCATCTTTATTGCAAATATTCCTCGTTTACTAGGCGGACTAATGACTCCACAACCTTCAAATCAAAAGTGTCATCCTGCGATGAGGCGGCTGCATTTCCCACCATCCCCAGCACATCCCAGCTCGGCAGGGCCAGGATGGGACCTGGTTGGGACCTGCTCTCATCTCCACCAGCCCTCCTGCCCCAGCTGTTTGGCAGGGCCTGGCAGCATGCGGCCCTCTTTGTCTCGCCTTCTTTCCCTTTGTTTCTGGCTCCGGTTCTTTGTTTGCCTGGCTTTTTCTTTTTTTCGTTGTTTGCATCCATCATTCCTCTGCTGACCTTTCCTTCCTCTTTCCTTCTTCATGCGTGCACCTGCCTCATCCCTGGGATTTCCATCCATCCCCCCCAGCCCTTTCTTCCTATTTCCACCATCCTCTTCCCCTTCTCTCCATCTTCAGTGCTGTCCCGCTCCTTCCCTCTGTCTTCCCAGCTGCAATTAAAGCTAATCAGATACCTGAGCAGCTCTGCAAAGCTATTAGTGGCTTCCCACTCGATCCCGGGGGAGGGGAGCAGAGCTGGACAATTAGGCTTTTCCGTGCAGCCCCCAGTCCGATGAACACAATAAACAGCACGACGCAATGGGTACATCTCTGCTGCCGGTGGGACTGTGCTGGGCACTGCCTGGCGAGCATTCCTGGCCACGCTGGTTGTCCCACAGTGGGACTTGATATGTGGGATGCTCCTGGGGAGCATGTTCAGCCACCCTCCTCCTGCCTCTGCTCCTGCCCTTGCTCTGGGTCACCCCATTTTAGGAACTTAAGGGGTGCTTTTGGTGGGGGCCTCTCCTGCGGGGCCGAAGCACGGTGTTTGTTGCAGAGAATTTCCCCGCTCACTCGGCAGCCCCGGCGCACCCCTCCTGCTGCTGGATCTATGAGCTGTGTGTGTGTTTTGTAATTAAGCAGTTAATTGCACTGGAGTTCTTGATTAGCTTTGGGGGATGGTAATGTTCTAGCAGGATGAGATGTTGTGTACAGTTCAGAATCATTTACAGAAATTGGAGCTAATTTTGCTGTCTGTGCTTATTACTGCATTAATTTAATTTGGGTTGCTTTTAGCTCATTAACACATCTAATTAATTCGTTGACATCACTATTAAGATGTCTCTTTGAAATTGGCGTCTCCAGATAATCAGGATGGAAGAGGCTGACAGATCAGGCGCGAAGCTGACTGGGAAAATGGGGAAGAAAAAAAAAAAGGGACGACTAATGAATTTTCCATCAGAATCGCACGGATTGTCAGAGTTGGTATCGGAGAGGCAGAGACAGAGCTAGCGAGACAGAGAAAGGGCATGAGAGAGACAGCAATGGAATAGGGACACTAGTTCTTTCAGAAATATTATATTTGTTAGGAGAGCAAGCAAGATGCGTGAGAGGACAATAAATATTCTTTAGTGAATCGACATCAAGGTTGTGTATTTCTTAGTTAATTTTCCTCTCTCACTGGTTTTCCTTTGCGGCTGTTTTCATTTTTTTTCCACACCACAACTGACTTTGTAATACCAGTGCTGGGGGCACTGATGGACTGATTCGGCTGGGGGCCACGGGGTGTCCCTGCTGCCGCCGCGGGTCCTGCTCTGCCGGGGACAGGGGAAGGCTGTGGAGATGGGCGGCCACCCATGCCCTGTGCTGCAACGAGTGTGGAGTTCAGGGGATGGACAATTTCAAGCAATTAAATTACGGTCATTTAATGAGTTAGCACATATCAGCAGAGCCTCGATGTCTGGCTGTATGCCGGCCCGGCTGCATTTGTGAAACCTAACAACTTAGCTTAAGGCTGCCTTCACCGTGGTTGTCCCTACCAGTAGAGAGATGTCCCCTGGGTCTGGAGGGGCAGTTGTGGCTTGCTGGATTGGGTGGAAAATCACAGCAAGACATGCACTGGCCCAGGAGCTGCAGGTCCTGTATGTGGGCAGAAGATCCAGAGCAGAGCTAGCTGTGGGGCGCCCAGGGCAGCCCATCTGCCTCACTGGCTCTGCAAGGAGATAAAAACACCCTTTGTGATATTCACAGGTGACATTAAACTGGGAGCCTAGGACGCTGCTGGAGGCTGGGAAATCATCTGCTTGGGAGCGAATGTGAGCAAACCCAGCAAAATGAGGTTGGTTGCAAGGAGGCAAATAACATCTTCCCCCAGGCAATGGTTTGTGTCCTTGTCCATGGCACAAACTCACAGCTCGTGTTTGCGTGCGGCTGTTAAGATGGTCCTATGTCTTAAGGCTGGGTGGTGGCAGGGTTCTGGGACTGTCCTTTGGCCGGGGTTGGAGTTAAGTGACCTACAAGAGAGCAGGGAGAGAAAAGGAACAGATACTGACATTGCCCCTTGACACAGATTGGTAAGGATGCAGCACATGCTTAAAATGACCCAGAAGAGTCACTTTTCTGGCTCCAGGACCTGAATTTGCAGGATTGATGTGCAAGGGAAGGGATTGGGGAGCACAGCTAACTAAAGGGACGTAAGGCGGAGATGGGTGGTGGAGGGTTTGCACAGAAGGCAGAAATATCATAGGCAGAATTAAACCAGAAATATCCAAGAGGGTTCTTGTGCAAAAGGTCAGAACTGGGGGAGTCCTGGTATTGGAATCATTTACTCAAAGGGGAGACAACCCTTGAGGAGCAGGTGGGGAAACACTGAGCACGGACCCTTTCCTTTCTCTTTAGCCTCTTTAATGTCAACCTCTGCAAAGTGCTGAGGCTGCAAGCACATCCCTCAGCACACAGTCAAGCTCTTCAGCCTTTTGGGATTTCACTGTTCTCATATTATTTCTCTGTTTTTCCCAGATTTACTCTGGTCAGCACAGCACAGAGCTGGGAGCCTGAGTATGGCCATGCTGCTGTAGAGGGAAGCTCTTCCCTCCTCCAGCTCCTGGCACATCTTCCCAAAACCACAGAGGTCCCAGACATGAGGGGAGGAGGGAGCAGACACAGGTATGTTTTGAGACTGGTGGTGGTTTCCTCCTGTAGATAACTCCCATCCAAGAGGCTGAAGACACAGCCTCTTTCTGTCCCATGTTCTCTGTGGCAAGTGGGAAAGAAACAGGAGAAAGAGCCCCCAAACCCACTTCATCCATGGTTTTGGCCTTTTCAGGTTCACAAAACCCTCAGGTTTTCACAATGCATGTTCAGACCCCTCCATATACTTAAAATTTGTGGTGACTGAGAGCAAACCAACTTTTCTCAGTTACCTTCCACAACTCCCTATGGGTCCCTCTGGAATCTGTAGGCAACACACCGAAACCACCAATCTAGTTAACTCAGCACGCTCCCAACCATGTACTGGATGTGCCAGTCAGCATGCTTGTTTCTGGAAGCATTTTCAGTGGAGTTAGTAGTTAGTCTGGGCTACAAACGTGATGGTTCCCTTCCCACCATCCCTCTGCTCCTCTCAAGGGAGATGCAATATGGATGGAGGCAATAAAAGGAGCATTTTCTCTGGAAATAGCTATCCTGCAGAAAGGCTTTTGTAAAATGGCTTCAAACTAATTGATTTTAAAAGAAGAAAGTCTCAAGTTGCAGTAGGAGGACCATTGTGGAGGGAAAGAATGATTTTAAGGGGTCTTTGCATTGCACCTGATTCAATGGGTAGACTTTGAAGGCTCCAAGAACAGCATGCTGCCCTGCTTGCTGAACTCAGGCAGACCAGCCCCTGCTCCTCGCTCCAGGGACATTTCTGTCCTCATCTGATCTGTTGTCTCTGTGCCCTCTCAGACTGGAAAAATCAAATACGGAAAGCCATTTCTTCCTCACAGCAATTACAAGTCTTGCTGAAAGTAAGAGGGTGGGGGACATCATAGGTTGGAGGACTGGATGCTGGAGAAGGAAGCTAAAGGTGTCTCCAGGAAGTGTCTAGGTGAGTGTGAGGGGTTGCAGAGATGAAATCTCCATCACTGTTTGCTTTGCTTTGCTCAAACCTCACTTAGGAGAAGCTTGTGGTGATGGATGGAGGTGAAGGAGAACCACGACCTCCTCATCACAGAGATAAAGGTAGTTGAGCTTTGTGATGTGTTGTGTTCTGCATCATGGGATGATGTGCATCATCATAAGGAGGCTGTGCACTTTAGCCAGGGATGTCAGTCTTGGAGGCTTGCGTCATATGTAAGCATGTTCCTGGTTTTCAAAGGTACCAAACCAGACTGGGGTCAAATTATAAAAGGAGAAGACTGGTTTTAAGTGCCTCTTTTCTGGCAATCTTGGTTTGCTCCCCTGCCATCAGTCTGAAAGGTCCAGGCTTGTGACACCACTGGTGCTGTCGTCTGTTCTCCTTCCCAAACGAGGATCAAACTCTCCCTTTAGCCCATGCTGTGGGAGAAGCACAGCGTCATACTGAGTGCATAGTCACTCTGAAAAAACACAGGAATGAATTGCGTTGGCTTCCTGGACTTCCTTGTCCAACAGCAGTGCTAAAATGGAGCATGTTTGTAGGTCTCTTCTCCTACCTGTGATTTGGGAGGAAAAAACCCCAATAGTATCCTCACATCCTCAGTCTAACAAATAAACCAAATCAAATTTTTGCCCCCCTGCCTCGAAAAGCTCTCCCTGTGAGGAGCACAGGGCTATTTGCTCCAAGGCTGCGCTGCAGTTTCCACCTGGAGAAGTTTGCTCAAATATCTATTCAATTACATTCAAGAGAAGAATATTAGAAACTCCACTCTTTAGCACTTCATTAAACACTTTAGTTTAATAACATCCTCCAGGGAATCCCAACCTGGACCACGTGAGCCAGGAGTAAACAGCTGCATCAATTAACCCCGTAATCTCAAGGGTGCTATTAGAAGGTGAGATACCCTTAGAAAGTGCATATGCCTGCAATTAGGCTTAAAATACTTATGTGTCAATAGCTTTAGTTATTTGTGCTCTCTGCTATTGATCTTGCTTATGTTTTCCGCATTAAACAGTCTTTCTTACTTCATCAATAAATTAAGTGCCCTTTAGATTTATTCACTTTTCTTATTAAATGGTGCAAACACCCGAGCTCCTGACCCCGGCCTGGCTCTATCTGGGATGATGGGCTCCAACCCTCTTCGCTGGCAGCTCCATCTTGCTTTTGTTTCAGGAGCTGGGGAAAACAGCAGTGGGAAAAGAAATGCAGGAGCTACTGGCCTGGGTTGACCATTAGCACAGCTTGGACTAGGCAGAGGAGGCGTTTGGGCTGGGTTTGTTGGATAAGTCACTTTATTGCTTGCTTTTCTCACCTAAGTGAGCTTTGGAGGAGATCTTGGAGAAGGTCAGCTTTTGACACCACGAACATAACGGAAATGGCTGAGTTTCTGCCATGTGAGGATTTGAGGAAGGAGCAGTATCTACAAGACCATGTGAAGATGTTTTTTCTTCCCAGTAAAATGCTTTGGGAAGAGCTTTGAATCCTCCAAAACGGAAACTGAACTGACAAGGAACAGTGCTGCTAGCAGTCATCTCACTGGGAACTGGTCAGAGGAGGCGAAAGGCTGGTCCTCCTCGTATTTTCCATCAGCTTCATTACTGATAGCAGCCTCTTCCTTCAGGTCGTTTGGCCCCAGATGAGGTGTGTGCTTAGACAGAAACACAATGGTGCTCAGTGTTCTGGCTGGAAGCTGGCACAGCTCTGGGACACACACATGTTCTTGGGTATCCAAAAAATATGAATTGGTAGAGAGATGTTTGCCTGCAGAGCTGGTTGAGAAGAAGGCTTAAGGAGGGGGAAAGTTTTAGGATTATTTCTTCTTTGTTGTCAGACTTTTGAGTCCTAATTCTTACTTATATGGGAGTGGACCCAGACTGGGGTCTGGCTACAGGGTAAGTGCTGTGCTGAGGGTTGAGCACACTGAGCAAAACAGCAGCTCTTGTCAAGGGCTGGTGGCATCGTACGCTGAAAATATCTATTGTCTTTTTCATTCTTTAAGTTCTTCAAGAGGCTTTGTTTGTTTTCACCAACTTCCCTTGAAGACCTGTTGGCTCTCTGTAAGGAGATTGAACAACTATTTTCATGGAAAATCATTCATTTATTTATTCTTTTTTCTTTAGTCATCTTGGCTTTTCTGTAGTACACTTAATGAATGTCATAGTGTCTCAAGAGGAGCAAGGGTGAAAAAAAGGGAAACTTTGGGCATTAAAAAGAACAATCTTTCAGGTAGTTTGCATTGTTCAGTTTGCTGCTCCCCTGCCAGCCTGGTGTTTATCAGTGCATGCAAAATTTTATTTTGAACTAGGCTCTCCTGACCAAACAGAGGCCGGCAGGCCCTTGTTGTTACAATTAAGCCATGTGCTGCTTTCCATAACTCATTAGCCCTTTAGTTTCTGGATTAATTCAACGTGCAAATAATGTCACAAATTGAATATTAGTCGACTTCTATTGAGGATTAAGTGGCAGTAAAAGCATATCTCTGTGTCTTCATTTTGCTTTACGTGACTGTTGTTTGTCCAGCATAGTGAGCGGTTAGTTAACTACTCGATAGCTCGCTGCCTTCTTTCCTGTATTGGTTTTTCATGGAATAGCCCAACTATTAGTAGAGAAAACCAACAATTGTGCATGTAGAATCGGGAGTATGTAAACTGAATCTCCCTGTTAGAGCTGCACGGTGTCCAAACTCTTTTTCAAATGAGAGCTTTGCGTGAAGCTGGCCCCAGCTCTTCAACAGTCGCTTCCGTAAACACCCAGCAGCACTCAGTTGACAACAGCTCGTGGTTAACTAATGGGCTGTACTTGCTCCCAGTTAAATACTTCACCTGTGTCATCACATGGCTTTTGCAATGTATTTTATCACCTCGATTTCTCTGCAAACACAAAATTTGGATGAGATTGCTTAAATGAGCCTGGACATCCCTATGTTGCTACAGACATGAAGCAGAAAAGCAGGGCTGCGATGTCCCATCTCAGCCAAAGATCCCATGGGGGTCCCAGCACCTGTCCACAAGGGTCTAGTTGTGGGTTTGGGAGCCATGGTGAGCACAGCAATGTCAACAAGAGCCCAAAGCTTTTAACTTTGGACATATTGGTGGCGTCATTGTGGGGAGAATGGCTCCATGCCACGAGAAATTTCAGGGCACTGCTGAGCAAAATGGGTGCAGCTTTCTTTTAATGCACTGAAGTGGAGGCAAATTTCAATCTAATAATGTAAAGCAGCAATAACCATTATAATTAATTTATATAAAAGACATTATAAAATTACACTTGATGCATTTAAGTCCCATCCAGGAGTAGTGCTCATTTTCCAGTTAAGCTATGGGCTGTGCTAAGGCAGACGGGGAAAGCGGTATTTCAATATTTCTTATAATTTTATATTCTTTCTAATATCTCTCATGCTAATTTCATTATGCAACACAGTCAGCACAGTGATGTAATTATTGAAAAGTAATTTTGCAATAAATGGATTTAAATGTGTTCGAGTCCATTGTAAATTCAATCTCTTGGTAAAGGTGGATTGAACAGGCAGGAAAAAGGGAGCAGGGACGCTGCTGGGTGAAAGCTGAGAAGTCCTGGGCATCCCACGTCGAGCATCTGCTTACACCAACTAATAACATCCACCTCAGATGGAAAGTGCTCACAGAGCTACCCTCCCTCCCCTTGAGCCCCCAGAGCTGCTGCTTGCAGAGGGGACTTCCAACCTTCATGGTGGGGGGGAAATTTTGGATCAGTCGAGTCTCCTCCCGGAGCAAGGCACCGCCGTCGTCGGGTGTCTCTGCTGCTCTTAGCAAAGTGGGTCCTGTGTAGGTGTCTTAGACTGGATTAAGGGCTCAGTTGCTGGGCAGGGACATAAAGATATTCTTCTGCATAAGACATGGGAGATGTGATTGCTATTCCTGGCTCTGTCAGAGACTTCCTGTGCGATACTGGGCAAGCGGTATATCATCTGTGTGCTTCCATTTCCTCATCTGCACAATAGGGATAAAGAGTGCTTCCCCAGCTCATCGGTGAAATTAATGTAACATATGTAAAGTGCATGTATATCCCCAGATGAAAGGTGCCATTGTAATAATATTCAAATTATTATGGAAAATAGATAAAGCGACCAACCCCTGCTAAATGATCGTCTAGCTTTTCACCAGATTCATGAGATCCACGCAAAATGCGATAAGAAAACCTCAGATGTCAAGTGGTTTAGAGTCAGACTCTGCTCATGAAACAGAGCTGGCTGTGCCTTTTAAGTGGAGGATGAGATAGTGAAGAATTTGGGGCTTGGAAAGTTGTCGCTGTGGTTAAGCTGCCCTGGTTTAGTGGATGCCACTGTACAGGGGAAGCCTGGGGGATACAGTGCCTAATGTCCAAAGAAGGACCCAGGGACCCTTCAGTGACACCGAGATCAAAGTGATAAAGCAGAGCTGTTTGGTTTTTCCTGACCCTAACGGCTGTATACAAGTTTGGGATATCCCAGAAAGGTCATGTGTGGATGGAGGTGACAAAGGGGAGATTGGATGAACTGGCTTAGTAGGAATACTTAACCCACAAGGCTTATGTTAGACCTTTACCTAGAGGTAAAGAAAATAGCTCTGGTGTCACTTGCAGAGCATTAGTGGATGCTGCAATGGGAGAATGGTCAGGTCTAAGCACCAAAGTGATAATATCTCTTCTCTGATGTCCTTTGTGCTTCTCCTTTTTTTTTCCACAGCACTGCTGCAAGGTGTGTTTGGTTAGCACAAAGACCTCTGCTCTATAAGCAGTATCCATGTTCTTGGCAATAGGTTTGTGTCAGAGCAAGGCTGGCAGCAGGCAGCCTTGTGTGTTTTCTCTGAAACAAATGTACCTCCTGGAGCTTCCTTCCATTGAAGGAGGTGTTGGTTTGGCCTCCAAAAGAGTCATGTTGGGGATCACTTGAAACCTGAACTCGCTGGAGATTTGACTCCAAAACTGCTGTGCCAGTCTCTTCTGGCACCATTGTGTTGTTGCCCAGCACCAAATGCTCAATTATAGACAAAATTGAATTTACAATTTGCTTTTGGGCAATGTGTAAATTGGCCCTTCATTGATTATTAATGAAGTGCTAATTGCTCTTTGCAACCAATTTTTATGCAAATGCTATTAGTGCTATTTGCACAATCCTGCAATTTACAGTTTTACATTTGCAATGGCCTGGTGAAAAGATGTGAAAAGATGACAGCTTGTCCTAAAAGAAAACAAAAAGCGGAGGAGGGAAGCAGTCGCAAAACTTGCAAAACTTGGAGCAGCAAAATAACACAATTAAGAATGAGAAAGCATTAATAAAAACAACAACAACAAAACAACCAACACAGAAACTGAACAAACCCTCTCTCTTTATTGATTGTTACAGATTCAGCGTTGACAGGGGTTGTTCTGAATGTAACAGGATCCCATGGCAGATGTAAACCAGACTCCAGGCATTTGCTGTGTGTTTCACCGCGGAGGTCAGCGTATGAATTTGCCTGTGAAAACATTGATGCGAGGCTGCCAGCATTACCCATTCAAGAACCGGGTGCCTCTCTCGGTGACAAATGACACGGTGTTAGTCTGTGAATCAAGCACGGGCAGCTGCTGAACAGTTTTGGCACAGAGCTCCTCTCCCACATAACACCTCTCCCCTGCATGGGGCCAGAGAGCGGAGCGTTCACGATCATCTGCCCACGGCTACTGTAAATCCACGGGCCTCCTGCCCCCCTCCACCATCACACCGGGCTTCTTTAGATCTCCTTTTGATTCTGCATCACTTTGTAGATGGTGCAGGGAGTGATTTTTGGCTGGGGAGCTCTGCATGAGAAGAGAGGGTCGTGCAAAATAGGTGCACTGTGGGTCTCGCTTTGCTAGTGGGGAATGAGGGTTTCCAGTAAGGGCTTGTTTGCAGGTCCGGTTTCCTTAGAGGCTCTAGGTGTTGCTGCCTGCTCTGAGGCTTCACAGGAAGCCTTTGGTGGAGTGCAAAATCCGATTCAACTCCAAGGTATTCCCTTGTTGTGTCTCCTCTGTCAGGCAGACTTTTCAGTGAACTTTGCTGAAGGTGTGTGAGGCAACAGTGTGGCCTCATCTGCTGTTGGTGGACAGATGTTGCAGGTGGAATAGGGCTTGCTGAGTCTCCAAGAATGTCTTTTTTTTTTTTTTTTATCTTAGGTAAGGGCAGGCTGTTGTCATTAGAATCCAAGGAAGCCACAGATAGCTCCTGTGTGATGGGATAAGAAAACAGCTCATATGAGTGCGAGAGCGGCACTAGCCAGGCAGGTTGAAAATAGATTTGATTTGGGGAGCTTCAAGTGGGACACAGTGAAAGTGAATGTCAACTACAATCTGTCTGTATTGGGGAGAATGAGACAACAGGAGGGTTTGTTGTTGATCCAAAACCATCGTTCTTTATTCTATTTTAATGTTCAGTTTTTTTGTTTATATCTTTGAGCAGAAAGATGCTGGTTTTACATACCAATTCCATTTTCATACATCCAGAGATCCTGTTTATTCTTTGGCTAGAACAGCACACTGGGAGCTGGTGCTGAGCTTGTTTACGACACCTCCTTGTCCCTCTAGAGCTGTCCGTTTTCCAGGTAGGTCCCTCTGTGCTTTAGAAGATCACTGTGCTCTTCCTCCTGACATACCTGATGTATCCTTGACCGTCTTAATGTCTTTTGCTAGGATGTGGCCAAGCAGCCAAGAGAGTCCAACTGCACTTGTTTCCATCCAGGTTTTGTGCCGTACCCAACTTTTCCAGGAGTGATTTAAAGTTTTCTTTCCAGAGCCTTAATGAGAACATCATTTCTGCTAGACCTTGTGCCATTCTTGTCTTTAGTTTTCAGAGGAGGAGGAAGCAAGTGGATCACTGCCCAGATGTCTTACCCCCATCCAGACCTCGCTAAGGGCATGAGCAGTTTGTCCATACACCCAGTTCACAGCAAAGCACTTGGTGCAAGTGAAGGTCTCTCTGCTGCCCCACTGCCATGAGCAGCTGCCACTCGCAAGACTTTCCCCTGATGCTGCCAGGCAATCGCTCGCTGCCTGCTCTCTTTCCTTTCCTTGGGCAGCAGCGCAGGAATTTCTCTACAGCTGCAGGGATCGCTGCTGGCTGCCCCTCTCTCGCTGGCAGCACGGGAAGATTTCCTCTGGCTTTGGTTACAGCAGAGGTTGTTTCTCAGTGGGACGCTGCTGCTGACTGTTGCTGGCGTGGTTACTGGTAGTGCAGGAAACACTAGGGTGCTGAGGGAGCCGCAGGCCTGGAGGGTGGCTGGAGCTTTGGGCTGTGCTTCCCCCGAGGAGCTGTGTGCTGTAAGGCCCCGCACAGACACAGCGTGTCACTCTTTTCCACAGCACGGTGCCTAAAGCTCGTGGGAGCCCTTCCCCACTGCTGTCCCCACACCCAACCCCATCCCTGATCTCACTGGCAGCTAAGAGCGTCCCAATGCTCTCCCACACCTCACTGGCCGTCCCGTGTGCCGACCCTCTGACCCAAAGCTGGAGTTTCACTGAGCACTGTGGCTCAGAGACCTGCAGCTACATGAACCATCACAGGGCTCAGCCGCAGGGATGTGTTCAGAGGATGCTTTTCGGCTGCTCAGGGTCAGGATGTGAGCACTTATAACCCATGAAAGTTTTGTGGATAGATCAGCCAGGAAATAATTTCCAAGGGAGAAAAATGTTCATTTTTAATCCTGGGAGAACTTGTTTGAATATGACTTGGAAGTGGTGGTGTTTGTCTCAGTTTTGGGGGATATAATCTACTTTTTCAGGGTGGATGTTGCCCCAGTCAGGATGAGGACCCAGATGTGACAGCTGAGGGCTCAGGAGATAGGAATGCAAACAAACCATCTCAGAGGCAAAAGCTTCCCAGCCATGTCCTGTCCAAAAGCCCTTTTTGCTCGAGGTAAAATATGCACTGTGACCAGGAGGAAGAGCTTTCTTAGCCTAGAAAAAAACAAGAAACTGATCTTAGCCTTGGCCTGAAGTCGCTAGTGATGTTGAACAACTCTCCTGGTACTTTAAGGTGGATGTAACAATACCCACAGCCCCTTGTAAGCAATGCCCTGGGTACAAATGCCGGGACCCCCTCAAAAAGCAGACATCAGTGCCGCCCCACAACTCCCGGAGAGAGAGGGTTGCAGCTTTCATTTAAATAATTGTTGCCAGGGTTTTGACAGTGACTCATTGGTCTCCCAGGCAGGAGAGAGAATCCCTTGTTAGCAGGGGACAAGGGGACTATCTGGGGAACACCCTCCTCCCCCCGTGTTGCCAAGGCACTTCGACAAGAGGGACTTTCTGCAGCTCCTTCTGCTCTTGCCTCGTGCCTTTTGCTTTCCAAAACACTCATTCCGGGTTGGCAGAGCCTCTCTGTGCACCTCAGCTCTGTGGGTGCAAATGGGGTGCATGTGCACAGGGAGTGCTGTCTGCACCCCAAAAGGACTCTGCTTTGCCACGGTGGCCGGGCTCTCGTGTCTTTGCTCTGTGTTTTAACAAAGATAAGGGGAAAGGTCATTTTGCTGGACCACCGAGCACCTTGTGAGTCAGTCTGTACCTCTTTGTCACCTGGTGTCATCTGCATCCTGAGCTCTCAGCACAGCAGACCAGTGTTGGGTTTTCCTAAACTAGGTGGTTATCTTGAGGAAGGACAAGCTTGTGGTGGTGAGACAGGAGGGGAATGAACTAGCTTCCGGATTCCCTCCAGGCTTAAAACATGCTTTAATTTTCATCATTTTCTTCTGTTCTTTCCAACATCTGGTTTGGAAGGCTCCTGTACCAATGAAATAGGAACAAAATAGCGTTTCTTCCCACTCCTGGGCAATGACTGTCTGCCCTTGGCAGTGGCAGTCTCGAGCTGACTTGTTCAATTCATCCTTAGTCTCTAGACAGCACAGGGAGGCTCAGAAGATGAAGGAGGAAACCTCCATCTTATGCAGGAATACTTTCCTCTGTGTGCTTCTGAGTTTTGGTGTCCATAACAAAGTCCATCCCCCCCATGGAAAACAAAACCCAAGAAGAAATTGTGAGCCTTATTTCCTGGGACCAGCGTCCTAGCAGGACCTCATTTAGAATCCCCCAAATTTGAGGAATCTGTGTTTTAAATATGATGTTATAAAAATGTGGTAAATATTTCATTTTATTTTTATTAAATACTAAATTGATGATGGCTGACACTTTATTAAAGTGTCAAAGTGAATGTTCGTACATTCTAATTACTTATTCTAACAAGGAGGCAGTCTCGTCAGGAGCGGCGCACGCTGGCGTGCGCAGGCGAGGGGCGCTCCCGTTAAGTAACACCTATTAAACTATCATTTGCACCTAGAGGCATCTCATTAATATCTCAACTGGTGAGACTGTGCTGCCAGTGCCTACCTGACCCGGGGCGTTGACAGGAGAAATGGCTCCAGGAGGCCTTTCCTCGCTCCAGGCTCTCCTGTACAAATAATTCCTATAAAATTAATAATGACTATTCCACTTAATTGAATTCCTGATAAATGAAGATTCCTCCAGGCCCTTGTTAAACACATCCAAGAGATGCAGGAGGTGTTCTGCACAGCAGTCTGGGGAAAGTTTTGTTCTTCTCCTCTCTCCCCTTCCTGCTTCCTTGGTCTCTCCAAGACTCTTCTCATCCTAACCATCCCTCCCACTGCTTCTTTCTTATCATTCTTTTCCTTCCCCTCCCAATCATGTCTTCTCTTTTCTCCAGCAGTTTCCTTTCTGATCTCCCATTTGACTCCTTCCCACTTCTCTGCCTCTGCCTGAATCTACCTTTATGGCTATCTAGCTTGATTACTTATTTTCCTTCTGGAGCCTCCTTCTTTTCTCTCTTCCCCTTCCATTTTTCTTTCCCTTTCTTTCACCCTCCATTTGGCTCTTCATCTCACCTGTAAGAGCCATTTTTCTCAGGTTTCCTTTCAGGCCCTGAAATGATTGTCTTAGAGTAATCTCCTTTCTGATGTGAAATCTTTGTTGGATGAAGCTGTGGCATTGCATCTTCAAAGCTGTCGGGTCACTGAGAAGATACGTCCTCGCTCAAAGTGGAGATTGCCGTCCCCAAAATACTCATGGAATATGCAAGTCTCCTTTCATCTCAGCTTCCCCGTGGATGGAGAGATACCTGTGTAAGAAATGGAGCTTGTCCTCAAGACAGAGTCTATATGGTCACCACTTGGATGCCAAATCATTACAAGAGAGGTAATTTGCTTCTGCTAGGGACGCTTTGGAATTTGAGGGCTTGTTGTTGCATGGCAAGGCTGTCTTTAATGCCATTTGCTCTGCTTCTGGCAGTAAAGGGGATGCCTTTTTGCCCTTATCCTGTGCAGCTGCACTGCTGGCACCAGCGTTTGATCATCAGTTATTGGGGTTTGCTTTTGTGATTCCTTTAATAAATACAAAAATACTCGCTAAAAAATTCCATTCTATTTTTATTTCATTCCAATTAGAAAAACAAACTAGAAACTACACTCAATATTAAAAACACCAACTCTAGATTCAAAGCAAGCAACTTAAAAATAAATAAATACATAATGGAAAAAAATATCATTAAATAACACATGAATAACAAGTAATGGGATTTTAATCTTCTTCCTAGGGGAGGCTACTTCTTCAGCACTAAAGGTGACTCCCAAGCAACATCACTCTGGGAAAGTTAAAAGTGATAATTCGGTAAGAGTCAAGGATTGTGCAGGACTCAAAGAGAAGATCAAGCAGCCTTGCAGGGGGCTCTCCTTCCTCTGTCTCTTAGCGATGAATGAAACTGGAAAACCTCGTCAATTCAGAGCTGCTGAAAAATAAAACATGATCTCATCTTCACGAACACCCAGGTAGGCTGGAAATTGCTGCCTTACGATGCCACAATGGCTGAAAGCTCAGCAGAGTTCAGAAGGAGGTTCAGCATTTTTATGGATAGCTATATTTAGAGTTGTAGGAATTATTATTAAATATATAGATATAAATCAAAATAACAACACTGTGTGAAAGGGTCTGGAAGAGCATCTCCGGGTGCCTGCACCAGGACTCTGCGAACCATCGATGTTAGGAAGAAACTTCCTATAGTGATAAGTTACTTCCAAAACACGTTTTCTTGCACCAGCTTCTGCTGCCTCCAGTGCTGGAGCTGAGGTAGAGCCTGAGACCCCTGGGGCACTTGGAAATGGGGTTGTTGTGTCCAGAGTTTGCACTTGAGTGGTATGTTTCTGTTCGCATGCTTCTGTGGAGACATCCAGAATAGAGTGAAAGAGATGGAGGTGGGAAAGGAAGAGAATAAGTCAGGGAAGGAAAAGATTGGTCTTATAATGGCAGTGGATAAGCTAGAGGTGTGGAAGGGGAAGATCTGAAAGAAAGGAGAAACAGATGAAAAAGGAAGAAGTATTTAGTTCTACAGGTAGTAGGAGGTTTTCAGAGGCCAGTTTTAGCAGATGAGAACCTCTCACTGAAATCCTACAGCAGTTACCTGCCACAAGTCTTTTGTAATACATCAAACAAAGCAGACAAATCAATTCTTTTGATTAGATTAAATTGGTGTCTGATACTGGGATGGTGGGTGAGCGAGGAAACCAGAAACAGGCAAATATGAGCAGTGAAGGGATGCAGGAAAGTAGTTGAAGAAAAAATGTATGTAAGCAAAGGAGAGGTGTACAGAGCACTTAGAGGGGCTGATCAAGTCATGTGTGTAGGACGGTTTTCACATTTTAGTCTAAAAGAGGAGACAACCAGAAGTTGTGAGAACTTGAAGAGGACGTTCCTACTGGTGTGTTTCCTTCAAGTGCAGAGAAAACGAGCAGGTGTGGCAGAAGCAGGGACTTTACTGCCCAACAGCAGGCACCCTGCTGCCTTCCTCATCTCATTGCTAGTCGTTGCCTGGAGTATAATTTAAGGCAGAATGTGACCTTTCCTACATGTTGCACTTACTCCATTTTAGTTGATCCTGTTGTGTGTATTTCGACCATTTCATCTGCCCATGGTGCCTGGTTTCCCCGGTCAAAGGGAGGTGGGCACTGTTCATCTGCCAGAGAGTAGAAGGGAGTATAAGCTTTGGGGTGGAGAGAGGGCTGTGAATTGGTGTTGAACATGTGTACACTTTGGAGTATTTCATCAGCTGTCTTGCCTTCCTTGGTTCACCCCCTCTTTTCATCCAACATCCCTCCTTCTTTTCTCTGCTTGAGAGTCTGTTTCTTTATACTCATGGCCTTTGCAGGAGCCCACCCCACTCTCATTCAGGGTTAACTCTGCCACCATCCCAGCCAGGAGGCTAAAGCGGACTTCAACGTGTCCCTTGGCTGGAGGTCTGGACATGGAGTGGCTCAGGACTCTGTGTCTCCCCGTCCCCATTTTGCAGACAGGGTCCTTGAGGCTGAGGCACACAGTTCAGGGGTGCTGTGGGACAGGGTGCTGCGGGTCGGGGTGCGGGATGCATGCCAAGTCACTCCTCTGGTGAGCAGCCAGGTACGTGACCCTGCTCCTTGCGTGGCGACGGATGGGACGGGCTGGTCAGAGATACAGCTGCCCGGCTTCAGATCAGTGTTTATTTTCCAGGCTGAAAAGAAGCTTGTGATCCCAAAGCCCTTCTGTGTTTAGCCAGACCTCTCATTCACTTGCAGAGGAAACCCATGTCAGTCGTTCCCCTTTGTCTCCCCTGAGCTATTGCTTTGAATCTGAAAGGATTGGGTGCAGATTTCAAGGGATGTTCAGACAAAGGCTGTTTGAACAGCACTTGTGTAAATAACCCATGAAAAACTCTTTGAATAACCTCAATGAAATTTTCCCTGAATTTGCTATTCTTTTTCTCCAGCGGCAGAAAGAAGTGAAAGTCAGGAAAGGGAGGAGAGTCAGAGGAAGGGAGGGAGAGAGGGAGGAAAGGGGTGGGAGAAGGACCGACACTTTTTTCTCTCTGCCAACTTCTCTGAATGCCAAGAAGTAGCTTGGCTTAGAAAAAAAATCTCTTTGTTATTTTCCCAGCTTTAGGAATAATCTCATACGGGACCTCTGTGTCCTCAAACTTCTCCATACATTAAATGTAAGGGGACACCCTTGTATTTAACACAGCAAGGGTAATGTCGAGCCAGTTAATTATTAGCCGTATGGTTTAATGTTCACTTGCTGTACATTTGTACGAAACAATTCCCCTTTAGCATGTCGTTTAGTTTGCATTAAAATGGAGATAATTGTTTTGATGCCAAATGGTCCCGTCCGTCACACACACACACATCCCCCCCCCCCATTTCTCTTCATAGAATTTATACAAATTACGTCCTTAAACAAGAGGGACAAAAAGTCCTTTGATTTGGTTTCTTTTGAAGACAGACAAATTGAATCCCGTGCTGTGGCTGGGGACACCTCAGCCCAGGCTGGGCGAAGTGGGACCGGGGGGACCTGCGGTGCCTCTCCCCGAGCACACCCCAGGATGGGGCCGGAGAGGCTGCACCCGTAGGGGGAAGGGGCTCTGGGGGCTCTCGGCATTTTCGGGAGCCGGTTCAGTGGATGTCCAGGAGATGGAGCAGTGTTCCTGTGGCCTCTGCCGCCGGTGCCCCTAACGAGCCAGTCTGTCTGAACTCGGAATGAATTTTGTTCCCTTTTCATCACTCTCTGATGTCCAGCTGCTCCTGTCAACACCTTCTTATAGCATGTAATTCATCGCTCAGACTGACAGCTGGGGCCGTGGGCCTGGGACCAGCTCCTCCTGCCATCGACTGCACCCAGAGCAGGTCCCTGGCCGGCGGAAGGGCTTCCCTTGCCTCCCTCCCCACATCTGAGGCTCGCCAACTCTCCCAAGAGATTCGTCAGACAAAACCAGGAGCAGCTCAGCTCGCCCTGTGCCCCTCCTACTCTCTCTGGGTAGCCTCTAGTGGGGGCTTGACAGGGAGCGTCTCCCAGTGGGTGCTGCAGGGCTGGGGGAGGCTGAGAAGGGAACCACGCAGGGCTGTGAGGAGGGGAGGATGGCCAAGACCATTGGCGGCAGCTCTCACAGGATGCAATGCTGTCTGGGCTGTGCCCACCCAGTCCTTTTATTCTTGGGTTTTAGCTCATTTTGGCCATAGATCAAAGCAGGAGCAACCTTGTCCCCAGACTTACAGGTTTACACCCAAATAATGGACAGAGGCTGTCACCCCATGCAATGACTGAGTCACATCTGACAGGGAGATGCTCTGCTACTGCCACTATACACAAAATCACACACACAAAATCATGCAGCCTCCTTTTGTACCAATCCCCCTATCCACGTGCCCTCTTCCCATCAGTCTATCCGTCAGTTTCTAATAATTATCCTTTAACCTGGCACTTCTACCTTCAATTCTCCTCCCGTACCTTCTTGTCTTCCCACAATTTATTCTATATTTCATCCATTTCTTGTCCTCATTTATAATTCTTCTTTATTTTATTACTTTGCATAATTTCCTTTTAGGATTTGTCGTAAGATAAATTCTGTCACCTCTGTCTTCTCACTTCTGCTCTCAAGTGTCAGTGTGCACTCTCCTGCAGTGGTTCCTGACACCCTCCAGCCTTGGAGGGTCTGAGGAGCCATTGGAAGTGACCTCAGTTTCAGAAGGGCCTTTCCAAATGAATTAGCACCCTAAGTGGCATCTGTAAAGAAGACCCTGAGTGTAAAATCAGGCTGAACCTCCAGCCAGATTTTTTTTGCCGTGGTGAAATGCTGATATGGGCAGAATTATCATCCTGTGATTACCCAAATCCATGTTAAATATACTGATGACTAAGTAAATGAGGAAACTGAGGAGAAAAACTGCTGATATACTGATGGTCAAGGTGTCCTAGAAGGTAGGAAAGCACATGGGGAAACTGAGTCACAGAGCTCTAATCCGGGTCCTGCAAGGTGTTTAGATGCCTGGCTCTTTTTGAAATCAGTGGGAAAGAGACGTCTGACATTTTTGACAGTTTATGTCTGATTCACCTGTTCAAGGTCACACAGGACACTTGTAGAAAGGTGATACAGAAAGCTTCAATTTCTTTTTGTGATTCGTCCCAGAATCTGAATCTGTTAGCTGAAAAGTGTCCCAGCATGAGGGACAGCAGAAGACTTGGATGTATTGCTCTTTATTTCAGTGCACTCCATCTCCAAAGAAATTATTTATGTGGAGTTGGAGTTCAAATACTGGTATCTGCTGGTACATCTAGAGGAGAAGGTGGAACTACTACTACATCCATTGAGGAGCCCCAGAAGCATGAATTTCCAGTTATCTCCATTTGCTCAACAACTTTTATACAGGGTAGAGGATTTGGGAAAACTATAGGAATCCTGGTTCATGAATGGTCCTTACTGCTCAGACCCGGGGAGCTGCCAGAACAAAAGCTCATGACAAGGCTCCCTCAGCCTTGTACAGTCCTTTGAAAGGGGAAAGCATCCAGGAAGGACCAGCTGTACGAAAGGCAGTAGAGCCTTAATGCAGAAATCAGATCTGGGCTGGGGGGAAGTTACCTTCAACCAAAGTGAAAAATAATCAAATCCCAACCCTGGTAATGTGGTTCCCTCCTTGAAAGCACCTTTTCCCCTGCAGACACAAAAAGGTCCCGTTCCAGTGCACATGTGGAACAAAATTCGGGGCCATTCCTGGAGGTGACTGTGCAGGGAACCAGGAGTCTGTGGTTCATTTTGTATTTAAGTAAGAGAGTCCTGATCCGAGAACACAGAAACAAATGAAAGCACCCTCTCTGTGCAACAAATCTGTAGTGGTTTCTCCACCTGCTTGAAAAGTTTGAAGTTATGACACAATACGCTGGGGTTCATGAACCTTTTTGAAAGTTCTTTGTGAATGAATTGGACTAAAAGATGGCTTTGTGTGTGAGAAACACATGATCTCATTTGCCATTCCCTTGATATTTATGATTCGCTCAGATTTGAAGCTCAAAGCAAAACCTGTGAGAACAAAACCTCAGGGGAATCAGATGGAAAACGTCCTCCTAGTTCCCTGTGCTGGAAGAAAACTCCCCTCTTCATCTTCCTAACACATTTTGTATTGGTTTGTTTCTTCTCCTAGTACGGAGAAATCCCTGTGTGGTTTGGGTTTGCGAGAAGGATTTTCCCTTCATGCGCTGCCACAACCACTGAGATCAGCTGAGGCACTCAAGTGAACGGCTCCTAGATGTAATTGTCTGAGGGCTGGTGGCCAGGTTTTTTCAGAAGAGGGTCCGACTGGCTGTGTTTCAGTTCCACCTCTGCCTTGACAGAGCCTGTCTCCTTTAATCATTAGAGATCAGTGCATGGCTTTTGCCTGGCACAAGTTGGAATTTCATTTCTTTTGAAGGAAGGTTGCTGCTTTTGTTAGTTTAGGTCTTTCTGTTCCAGTTGCGTAAACTGGGGCAAACGGATCCCATTGGCTCCAAGGAGCTGACGGGCAGGAGAAGACCGGTCTGCTATTCAGTTTTGGCATTTGGTTTTAAAGCTTCATAACACTATCCTTGTGTCCATAGAAATATTCTGGTTTCTATAATGAGACACGTTTATGATCTGTGAACAAAAATGAATGTGTGTTTTTCCCAAACTCAGGGCAGTCAACACAAACTCAGCACCATAATCTGAGTTCCCTGAGAAAAGTGAGTTTTGAATTTATTCAAATGAAAGTGAATGTTACGTTATTACAGCCTTGCAAAACTCCAGTTAATTTAGGGTGGTATAAAATCCATTTTTTTAATGACTGTGACACTGCCAAAATCTTTGCAGATGCAGAAACAGCTTCGCAGGAGAATTTCAATCTAACATCAACAGGAGATTTGGAAGATGAATTGTGCAAGGATCTCCTTCCTCCAAAGATGTTGCTTTGTTTTGCTTTTTAGCATTTGGTTTGGCTCTAATATTGTCTGGTTTATGATGTTTTAATTATTGTTGTTTATTTATTATAATCATATTTTAATTGTTTGTGTACTGCCTTGAGTACCTTGGCAGGGGGGCACATTATAAATTAAATTATTATTAAAAAGTTATTATTATGTGTACCTAATCCAAACTGAGCTAGAGTAGGGAACACACTTAACTGCCTGGAATTAATTCCCCCTTTTTCTTTTGTCTCCTCTCTACTCAGGAGCGTAGTTCAAAGGGTTGGAGAGAGAAAATGATGTTTCGATGTCTCCTCCTGGGGCTCAGCAAGGGGAGCTCTGCTATGGGCTTCTTCAGGGACCTGGCACTGCCTCTCTTGGGTGCTGAGGATGAAGTTAGGGAAAGGGTGTGCTCTGTAGACTAGGCAGTGGCTGGAGCTGTTTTTTAAAGCCTTTCTGCCTCTCCCCTTCCTTGCTTCTGGGGGGCAGATTGATGGTAGAGCTGGGTTGATATTTGCTGCGTTCAACGGGATTTGATAGTTCTTAAATTGAAAGGGAGACTGTCGCATGTGCTTGTAGTGTGTTTGGAGGGAGGGAAGGGTCTGTCACCTCTGGTGGCCAGACAAGGACGGCAGGGGCTCCTGGCCCTGTCTAAATCCCACTTCACTTCTCCTGACCTTTCTGGTTTGCTGCAGACATCACTGTGCCCACTAGCAGGGTCTCTGCCAGCCCAAGGAAATCCTACCTGTGAAGTCCACAGCTCTTGAAAGCACAGCTGAGGTTTCCGCCCTCTGGTCTCATCGCTGGTGCACAGGATAGATGTTATGGCTTCCCCAGTTCTGCTTTGACCACTTCGGAGTTTCTATGTGCCATGAGGCAGTGACCAGTGACTGTTTCAAGACTGGTGATGGGAAAGCTAAAGCAAAATACCCTCAGCCCTGGCTCATCCCAAGGCCAAATAGGACCACTCTGGAACAAAGCTGATGGAGAGACACATTCCACAGTTTTGGGGTTTTTTTCTTTTCTTTTATTTCACTGCAGATTTTCTCAGGTCTCTCTGTCCCAACATGATCCAGCTGTTGGTTCTGCTGTATGAGCTCAGATAACCCTCCACTGGAACAACCAGTTTTGGTGGGACTGGGATCCAGCCTAAACGTCACCAAGCACTCAGACCAACTGATCCCATGAAGGCTCTTCCCCTAGAAGGGAAAAGAAGGCTCTTCCCCTCCGTCAGACATCCTCACCACTTCCTCAGAGGCTCAGGTATGGATTATTTGGGTTCTCTGTGGATAATGACCTTGCTGCTCCTCACAGGCATGCTGCAGGAATGCTAGAGGCACCCAGGTATTATGGTGATGGGAGCCACACAAGAACCATTGCTGGATTAGTGATAATGTGAAGGGCCCTGTTACATTAGCCGTCAGTTTGCTAATGAGTATTAAGAGACAGATGTCATATGAGCATCTCTACACTTCGGAGATGGTGGCAAACTTCGCACCTCCAGCTCTTGTAATAAGACAGCATTTCATCCTGCTCAAAATGCTTATTATAGCTTATCTGATAGGTATTGTAAGATCTCATTATTTATCTATATGCTTTATTTTGGATAGATAATAGAAAAAATTATCTAGACGGGCAGCAATCTATTCCTACCATTTAGGAACAAAACCTGTGATTTTAACTTACTCCAGTTTGTGGACTCCTGAATGAAGTTTTACAACAGAGGCACAGATCTCTTTGTGTCACTCAGGAGCATAGATTTTTTTTTTTTATTTCCTGGCCTGCTACAGACCTCCATTCACAACCCATGGGGGTCTGGAGGCCACGAGGATAGGAGAGGGAAATGAGTTTGGTGTCTCTGTAGGACTCCCAATGCCTTAATAAACCCACAGGATTTCACTAACTGCTCTCCCATGGTGGCATCAGATAGGGTCAGCAAAAATAACTGTTTCTGCAGACATTTAGTGTCAGTCCTAAGAAAGGTCATCTTTTCTGTCTCCTTTATTCCTCCTGTTTAACCAGAGCCACATGCCAGGCACCTTCTCCATCCCTGACACACATCCATTTATCGGTCCTGTGCCTCTGCTTTTCCCACCCCTCTCTGGCACATCCCTGGAGATCTCCAGCTGGGGCTCAGCTGTTGCCCTTCTCCATATGCACTCCCTCTTCCTTGAGCCCTTTCTGCCTGGCTGTGATGGGAAGGGAGCTGCAATTCCCCACGCCTCCCCATCCTCCAGCAAAGCCCTGGTAATCTTGCACCCAGGGGCCATTTAGCCCTGTCTGCCTGGTTTGTGGCTCTGCCACTGAAGGGTCCTAATTTCTTGTCATGTTGAGAGAGGACTGAGAAGCAAGGCAGGACTCCTGAGGGTTAGAGTCTGCTCCTGATTTTACATCCACACAAAGGGTGAGCTCAGTGAGTCCCTTCCCCTCCTGTCCTTACTGCAGAGGTGAAAAAGGCTGGGAAAGGGTTTTAGTTAAAGTTGAGCACCCACTAGCTGTGTTGTTACTCTACATCTGCTCTCCTCCTCCTGCCATCCAGGCTTAAGGTTTGAATTTTATTGTGGGTTTTTTTGCTGGTCATTGCGAAACTGATGTTGTTTTGGCACAAAGACATTTGAGTTCCTCTGCCTTTCTGAGTTTGTAATAGGACAAGTAACCATGTACTTGGGGAAAAAAAGCTCTAGACCCTCTGCACCACGTATTATGTACTATTTATTTTTTATCTCCTGTGGCTGATAACACTTTGTTGTGTCTAAGCGGAACATTTGAGTGTGTTTGGCTCATCAATAAGATGCTTACTGCCTTTCTTGCCCTCTGCACCCAGCCTTACTATCACTTGTGCTGGTTCAGAGCACGAGCCAAGGGGAATCACACCTCTCTGGTTTTATTGCTGTTTGTGGCACCAGTTACTACTGCCTCAGGACTGGGAGATTTGGAGGCTGCACAGCTCACTGCAGAGCTGTACACAGGCTCTGCGTTGAGCTTTGCCGCTGGTGCCACTTGGGTGCTGGGTGTCACTTCTGTCTTAACTTCCGATGATGGAGTAACGTGCCCCAAATCTCACTCTTCCAGAGGTGCCCCTCCCAAGAAAACTCAGGCTTTATGGCCAAAAGGAGATAGCAGAGTGGGTATTTTGTTTACTCCTTTCTCTAAGTAGCTTACACAGGAAATCTCAGGCTGGGCAAAATACATCCAACCCTTATCCTGTCCATCATCCTCTTGCTGGGGTAGTAAAATGGAAAAAACCCTCCTTTCTAGGGGGTTTGTCTTGGATCAGGAGGGCATAAGGAGGCAGACAGACCTGCCTCCCTCACATGTTGGTTACAGGGGCTGTAACCATGGGTTATGTGTAATATCACACACCAACCTGTGATAAGATAGACTTCTCTCAGCTTCGTTCTTCCTACTATTCCACCTCCAGTGGGATATCTCCTAATGTCACAGTCCCCTGCATGCTTCAGAGAGTGATCTTTTTGAAAGCAAACCCAAACCACCATTGTGCCACCTGCCTAGGGGTTGGATTCTCCCTCAGAAAGAGGCCCTTGCTGCGCCAATCGGATCCCCTGCCCACTGCCCAGCACACAATATTTTCACTCTTGTGTCTCTACCGAGCCCTGCCACACTGAGGAGTTCACCTCCCACCTGCTGTCAGGACTTGGACCTGGAGATTTACATCCCTAGCCCTTCCCATGGAGTTCTCCTGGATTTATAAGAGGGCGGGATTTGACCCGCAGAGTTTAACAATGGTCGTAAACCTTGACTGTGATCACATTAGGCTGGGGCACAAGCTGGCTGTTGTTTTGGGAGCTAAGCTGCAACCTGCCTAGAAAATAATGTGCATTCTCTTCCATTAACGTATTTTTTTCCAGTGAGCTGGAATATGTTCTAGCTGTGCCTGTGCTGGGAAGGGATCAGCAGAATAACAGGAGTTTCTCACCCAGATGGGCTCCATCCTTTTCTATTATCTAGCTGGAGCCAGAGGAGCTTTTAACTGAGAACAAATGTTTCTAGCCCCTCTCCATGCTGCCACTTTTCGAATATGTTTGAAAGTGTTTTCCCCAAAGTCTGATGTGTTTGTAACATGTTTTAACTTCAATGTGACTAAACGCTCGGCTCTTGCAGGTCTGCGGCACAGCTTCTCGTTTGCCTGGCTGAAAATCAGATCTTTATGAGCATTTGCATATCGAAGCTGGGCTACAATCCTGCCAGCCAGCTAGTTCTTTCCCTCTGTAGACAGGTCCTTAGTGTATCTCTTTCCAGACAAGAAAGCCCTTGTGGCTGAGATGCTGAAAATAACAAATGTGTCTTCATGTCTTGAGTAACGTGGGCCATGGGTGGGCACAGCCTGGCTTTTAAAGGGTTAAGGAGGCTGTGTCCTTGGTGACATGCAATTTATGATCTTGTGAATCCTTTTTTAATTATTTTGCTGTGACAGAGGTGGAAATATCCAACTTCAAACGACTGGCTTTATTGATATGCTGCTATTTGTGCCTCTGTGGAGGAACAATCCCATAAAAGCAATAAATTAGAAAAACCCCTTTTCTCATCAGAGAGAGAGATACTTTCTGGCTGGGAGCGAGAGACCTGGTGCAAAGGCATTTCAGCTCCACGAAGGGGCTCCCTGTGATCTGCGGTGGAAAGCCCTTTCTTACTCATCAGGCCTGTTTCTGGAGCACCCACCTACTCGGCTGCACGCTCCCCTCTGAGGTGGGCCAGGCTCATTCCACGGGGCTGGAATTTGGGAGCGAAGGAGGAATTTTTGTCTGCATTCGTGGACATTGACTTAACAGCTGTAAAACGTTTATGGCTTTGTGGCTGTTCATGTTGGTTAGTTATTTACCATATCTGCACTGAGAGGATGACCAGAAAGCACATTTTAGGACAGAAAAAGGGATTTTAAAGTACAATTAACTAATGCTGTTCGAGATGAGCTGGTTGAAGCCAAAATGGCAGTGTTTATTTGCAGACACGAATGATCGGTTTTCACCACAGAGAATGTAACAAAATCCATCTCATGAATCCAGATGAGAGCAAATATGACATTGTATTTTTTTTTTTAAGTGTAAATAGTTACTCGTAACAAAGATATACAGGCCTGGCCACAGGAGTACCCAGGCACAGCCATACAAACACCAGCAGTTATGAAATAATTTGTGCTTCCAGCTGCATTTGGCAGGTGCCAGAGCTGAACTGGGCTCTGCCAGTATACACCGAGTGAGCATCATGTAGGGCAGACCCATTTATGGTACGTGAGCAAGTCCATTCCCCTATCTTTAGACAGGCACCATCAGACACGGAGCAGAAGATAGATGGAGACTGACCCTGTGGTCCCAAGGACACCCACTGACCCAACCACAAGAGCCCCCAAAATTTTCCATGGATACCAGTCCTGAAAAAAGTGATGAGTCTGGAAGGTGAAGTCTTCTTGGGTTCAGAACAGGCTCTGGCTCCTCTCCATCAGTGTGGCGCAGCCCAGCCACTGGAAACTACCCCTCAGGGTAGAAGAGATTTTGTCTTTGTGTGGATACACATCTCAGCTTCCCCCACAAGGATCAAGCGAGACTGTCAGTCAAGGCCAACAACAAAGATACCAAAACCACAAAGGAATTGCAAAGTTTGGAAAAAATGGATTCCATGATCATCCTGGCCATCCTGCCTGTAACTGTAGCTACAGCTCCCTCAGGACTAACCCTGGAAAGAGAAAGAGACTTCACCAAGGATGAGTTCACTCATTTCTAACAAAAGTCAAGTATCCACCCCAAGTCTTGCCTTTAGCAGAGGGGAGACGTCAAAGTACCATGAGTGGGAACCTGTCATTTGTTTTATTAAGAAGACCTGTGAAATATCTGCTGTTCTTGTACCAGTGGAATTTTGCATCATACCCAAGACCTCCACTCCTCTCAGAGGCTGTCCTTTTGCTGGCAGCCAACCTGGCCCAGGTCTGACTAGACAACCTCTAAGTAAAATTGCTCCTAATGCCATTGTTACCCCCTGGAAGCACCCAAGGAGCAGGAAGTAGGGTCTGATTCTCTTTTGCACCCTGGGATAAATCAGAAATGCCTTCACTGAAGTCCCAGGCACTTCACACACTCTAGAGGTGGTACAAGAGAAAGATGATATAGTCTCTGAGTATTTACCTGCTGCTGATTTAATCCAGAGATGCTGCAGTAAATGGGGTATTTCTTTTGACTTACACAGATGCTGGATCAAACCTACAGTGATTAACATTCAACACCTGCGCTTCAATCAAGCTACTTTTCCGTAGTAATATCATTTATGCTGAAACTTCTTCCCCTTCAGTCGCTGATCTTCAGGCTTATCTGCCTTAGCCTGGTGTAAATCCAGGGTAACCCTGTTCTTATTGGAGTTATTCCTGATCAGCACCGGTTCAAATGAAATCCGAATGTGACCCACAGATGACATCATTTCAGGGCCCTATAAGGATCAGAGCTATCACACAAGTTCACTGTTATTGATCACATCATCTGTGCCGATGAGAAGAAACAAAGCAACAAGGCTGAGACGCTATTGTGTTTTAATTCCTTGACACAATAACATNTTCTTTCGTCTCCATGTCCTCTTCTCCACTGTTGGTTTACTCTTCCTTCCCATGAACCCTCTCCTTCCCTGCCATAGCACTAGGCATCCGTCTCCTCTTAGCACATTATATTCTGCACACATATGTATCACAAGATGCCTGGCGGGCCTTTTTGTGCTTTCTCTCTTTNACATCATTTCAGGGCCCTATAAGGATCAGAGCTATCACACAAGTTCACTGTTATTGATCACATCATCTGTGCCGATGAGAAGAAACAAAGCAACAAGGCTGAGACGCTATTGTGTTTTAATTCCTTGACACAATAACATCTGTTGTGCAGGGGGGTCTTCAACATTCTTCATTTATTTTTTGTGGGATGGAAACTTCCTACCTCTATCCATCCTCAGNGATCCATGGCTGGCAATCCCATCTGATGCCAGGAAGACATAGATCCAGGAGAACACATGATCTCCAAAGAGTAAAGAGTTTGTCAGGTCTTCAAGATAGGGGCTGCTTCCATTCATGAAAAATTTATTAAAATCTGACTGCTCTTAAAGGATGGCAGCTCTGTCATTTTTAATTGAAACATTCAGTTTGCCCGAAATGAAGTGCTCCATCTTTCAGGNTCTGTTGTGCAGGGGGGTCTTCAACATTCTCCATTTATAGGCCTTTTTTTTTGTGGGGTGGAAACTTCCTACCTCTATCCATCCTCAATGTTTCTTCTCCAAACCCATAAAGCTTCCAGGCTTGGCATGTGCTGCACTGGGAGAGGTTGACTGGAGCCTATCTGAGGGATGGATAACATTTCACATAGGGGGGATTATGGACTGGGTANTTTTTTTTTTTTCTTCTCTGTAATTCCTGCTGAACTGCTCCTTCTGCTGTTTCCTGGCAGAATTCCTCATTGACTTAAAAGCATTCCCCCCCTCCAGGCTTCATCCCATCCATTTTTCCTTTCAGCACATGGGAGTCCTGGTTCTTCTAACTACCATTTTCCACCCAGAATAGTTGCACCAGTGCAGACCTACAGGCACACAGTCGATCTTTTCTGCAGACCTGGGAGAATTAGGCACCCAACTCCTGTTGAGTTTCAGTAAGAGCTTAGCACCTGCGGAAACGCCAGCAAGCCTGTCCATCCCTCCTCTGGGGTGCCCATAACGCCATTACACATCCCCTGTGGATATCTGGGCACTGACAGGCAGATGTAGGCTTCTTAATGTGCTCCAATAACAGTCTTTTCTTTCTGCTGTTAAGAGACCATAAAGGAGTAAGGCAAAATTTGAAACTGAAATTTAGCTTGGTAGATAGGTTCCTTCCTATCCTTTTCCGAGCAGCCCTTGGGTAGTACCCAGCATTGTTACAGCTCTGCCTAGGATGGACAGTTAAGAAAAATATCTCACCTGGATTCAGAAACAGAGGTGGTGTGAGTCAGAAGGATAACTCAGCTGGAATGTGTCCAGGAGACCATACTTCAAGTGCCTGCCCTTACAACACACCCTACAAGGTGAAGCCCCGAGGGCACGGTCAAAGTGAAGGCAAATGGATTCACAGAGGCAGTGGTGAGACCCAGAGCCTATGAAACATGGGAGCTGTGTCCGTGGGGAACTTGGCAGTTATTGACTGCACTGTCACATGGCATGACCCTTTCCTTCCACAGTCAAAGCTGGTATCTGAATTACTTTGGATTTTAACCACAATTAAAGAGCTAATCAAGGTCAACAGCTCCTTTCAAATACAGTTTAGTACAAAATCCTAATGCAGGAATTACACAAATTGATATTGTCAATATAATGGATTCAAACCAATTGTGCTAAACAAGGTTGTATCAAGTCTGCGCTCTGTGTTAGGTGAGGGCTAATTCTGTCTAGCAGCAGTGGAGGCAAACAGAAAAACAGATACATCAAGCCTTCACAGTCTGGATTTATTACTGAGGTGGTTTTTACCCCTCTCAAAGAATTCATTAGTCTAAGCAAACAGTGGAGTTCTGAGGATTTGGTTCCATTCAGAAGGCAGAACGTGTAAAATTGAACGCAGGGAGTGTATTTGTCTAATATGTAGGAGATACAAGGAAGGACCATTCAAGAGAAATTATGAACCTGGAGAATAAATCTAAGGAGCAGCCCTTAGTGAAAAAACTGGGTAACAAAAGACTCTACTCAGGTGCCTGAATGTATTGCACTGCTTGAGACATCCTAAAGTATCCGAGACACCAGGCATGGCTGGAAGATGTGACAAGAAACCTATAGAAAATCCATGTTCTTCCAACATAGCAGATACTCTTGAGCATCTCAAATGGACCCTAAGAGACCTAACCCTCTCACATCAGGTGACATCTTGACCTCTTATTTATTTTTCACCAACACCAATTACTTCGACATCCCAGGTGGTCCCTCTCCAGTAGATGTGAGCCTTACTGCTCCCCGTTAGACATGTGGATTTAGAGATCTAATCTGCAGTCACATAGTCAATCAGCAATGTTGGGTTTTTTCCTATGTTGTTTCCCACCTATATTCCAATATTTCTGCTGTGGGAGGGAATGTTTCTGNCAGGAAAACAATTGTGTTTGCTGAAAGTTGAAGTTGGTCATCCATGTGGGCATCCCATCTTCTAGATTAAAGGATTTTCCCATGACAGCCAGAAAGCCCCATTCATGACCTACAGCTCAACATTACCCCAGGGTCACACCCCACCAGGACTGTTGCTACAGGTTGGACTGGGCACCCAGTTTGGAGGAGGCTACCATCTTCAAATCTACCTGGGCTGCATTTTCAGAGTCCATTTCCACCACCACCTTGCCATACCCATGGTTAAGATGAAGCACCACCAGTGATGAACAGTGCAGGACCAAACTCAGTGCACTGCTGCAGGGCTGGAGCAAACTGGACCCTGGTCCAAAATATTCTTTTGTGGCCGCTTGGTCACATCTCGAAGGTCACCAGTGAAGCCAAGCAAAGAGAAACCAATGTCTGCCGTCTCACTGGGCCTCTGGGTAAGTTTACACCTCCAACCTTGTGACCCCTCAGGAAATCATCCCACTAGAGGGCACTGGGAGTCGATTTTCCATCCCCTCCTCTTAGTTTCTGCTCTTCATTTGAGTTTCTCCTCACTGAGCGTTCTCCCCACCTCTCCCTCCTCTTTGCTGGCCAGCTCAGACTGTTTAAATTGGAAATTATTTGTATTACTGTCTGTAAATAATAGATGAGGGAGTGAAGTGGAGTTGGTGTCCCTTCCATAAACTCCTCCTCACTTTAATTAGTGCGAAACAGCCTGGTGAGAATGCGAGCTGCCTTGATGCTGGTAATTAAAATTGAAACCACTGAAAAGCTGCTCTATTTTTTATCGGAGCTGCTGTTCGGAGCCGGGAGCCTGTGGACGGCTCTGCAGTAAAGAGTGATAATGAAGGTGTGAATTCCCGGGGGGAGGAGGGGCAGCTGTAGCGATGGCTGAACTTACACCAGATGAAAATGCAGGAGCAATTAGAGGTGGCTGTGTACAAGCTGGGCATCGGAGATTAGTTGGCACCTTGGGAACATGGCAGGGAGGGACAGGGAAGGGGGGGAGATTTTACTTTTTTTTCATTTTTGAAAAAAAATCTTAATAACATAAAAATCCAAGAAGGGCAGGGGAAACGGTTGGTAACTTAAAATAAAGACAAACATGTGCAGCATCCCTCCCTGGCTCTGCTGGCCTGCCCAAGCAAGAGACAGGAGGGATGGTGGAAGATGGGGCTGCAGTATGGAGCACGTGGGGTGGAAGACAACAGGGCCCCTTGCACTGGGGGACAGCAACGTTGGCCACGCTGGGTTTTTCAGCAGCTCTACGGCTGGCCTTGCAGCAAAGGCAGGGCTTGTTGCAGCCCCTGGTGTGCTGCTCCTGAGCACAGGCTCTGTGCATCTGAATTTCTATGTGCGTCCTTGCTTCTGCCCATGGGACTGATCCAAAGCTAAGCAGTGTTCATTGAAGGCTTCTTCTCGTCTCAATTAGGCTTGGTTTAGATTCCATCCCTGAAAAATAATAGCTGTTAACTTGAGTATCCGAGAGTGATGGCAGCAGTGTTGGGAGATGGAAAAGCACAGGCAGAGAGGCCTTTGTTATTGCTGGCCAAGGAGGAGTTTGGGAAGAGCTGCTCTAAGTAATCAGATTTTGTTATTAATTGCTTCCTGCCCCGGCTCGTTCATCCTAGTGTGGGCTCCACCAAACCACTGATAGTCTCTGCTCGGCAGCAGAAAAGATGTTAGATAATATAATGTACTCGGTCAGAGCTGTGAGCCTGCAAAATTGTCTTCTGGCTACAATTACCTTGCAAGGAAAACACTCCCTGTGAAAAAAAAGCACGAGACAGCAGTGTTTTGGGGGAAGAGGAGCTCCTTCATCTTCCAGGGTCCTTTGAGAGATGACGGGCACCTCATTCCACCCTGGCTCGTTAGCCACCCAGACGCTGGGGAACACCTGAAGATGTCAAATTGTCTTCATTTAGATTGAAGAGAAGTTTTGTAGAAAGGAAGTTAAGAGACTGTAAATAACCTACACCAAATCAGTTGTGATTTCAGAGGATCTGTTGTTGGGCGCTTCTTGGATCACGAGTTACTTCTTGGATCACGAGTTGCTTCCAGACATTGAAGCTTCATGGCAGCTTGTAATGCCTTTCCCATTGTGACCTTGAGTTTTGAAGTAGAAGCAGCTCAGACTTTCTGTAGGAAGTTTCAATATTGGAATGAAAAGACAAAATTTAAAAACCGACTCTGACAGGAGTAGACTTAATATATCCTGTCATATCATGATTTTAGAAGAGGTTTAAAATAGCCTGTGCATTTGTGTTCTCATGCGCTAAAAAAAAAAAAAAAGCAAAGCAATTGCTTAATTTGTACCTTACTAGAATGAAGGATTCTGATCAGTTCTCATTGAAATATTCAGCACAGTTTGATTTCTAGCAAGCTCCATGTCTTTGTGGAATTAGCATTTTCTAGCAAAAAAGTTTCTCAGCTCTGATATCTTTTCTTTGTCATTGACTCACAGTAACAAAATGTTTTTACACTTGAGATTTATCACTTGATCTCCTGACGGAAGAATCTGAGAGAAGATTGAGGGCAAAGGAAGGAGAGCTGAGGTGCCAATGGGAGGTGTTTTGGTGATTTTGTTTGGTTTTAGTCGATATGATGTTCTCAGGCATACGCTGATCCAGGTATATGGACTGTCCATAATGTCGACTGGTGCCTTAGCATATTAGTGAGATCTCAGTGATTCATATTTATTTCCTCTGTCTTCTCTATCTATGAGTTTCTAAGGTTTGCCTGTGACTTCATTTGTAAAGTACACGCATCCCTCAGAGAGACTTTGCTAAGCTCTCCAGAGTTTAGAAACTCTGGCAATTTATAAACCCTGGAGATGGGCAAGTTTAGATTCACATGAGGCTTAGAGACTCTGAAGAATTGTATTTTCGATTGTTTGGTGTAATGAGGATTTTTATTTTATTACAAACCAGACAGGCCTTACAGTTCACTTAGCATTTTTTCACTGTTGTATACTTCATTCAGCATTATTTTCTCAGTTAATAGGTTGTATTTTCTCACCTGTTAGGCAAGACACAAAAATGTTATTGAGCAGATTCCAAAACTAAGAGGGTGTTTTTCTCAAGTCTATGGAAGATGTTTGTTTATCAACTTGTTTCACACGCTGGTCAGTGGCTACTGCTGTTTAAATCAAAAAGAAGGAAGAGTAGATTTGTATCTGAGCCATCTTGACTACAAATACTTAGAACTCTGAACATGTCTCAATGCTTTTCCAAAGAACTTTTTCAAGACAACTGATCTCTCAATATGTTAGAAGGAAAAAAAATAACTCTTTAGAAATGCTTATTTCCTTCACTGAAAGTTAGAAAATTCCCAAGGGAAAAAGAAACCAAAAACTAAACCTTATTAGGATAGAGCTGAGTTAGAAGACAAATTGAAATCCTTTGATTGAAAGTAATGTTATTAAAAAGTTTTAATTATTGAGAAGAAAATGTAGGAAAGGCACTCAGAGCTAACATAAAAATGATTGGAAACTGGTAATTAAAACAAAATGCTTGAAAATTAAACACCACAAAATATGAAAATGCAAACTTGGCTCTGATTCATTACAACACTTAAAACCTAGGATTGCTATGAAATTGTAGATGCTTGGTCTGAGTTTTGCAAGTCTGTGTTGATGCTGAAAGTTGGACGAACGCTGCAGCACTTTGCTGACCAAGGCCACCAGGTTCCAGATAGTATCCTTGTTCTCTCCTTTCCCATCTCTCACCATCCTCCATTCAGATTTCTACTCTAAAGCAAAACTTCTTGCCGTCTCAGAGAATATCTGAATACTACACTCCCAAAGTGTTTTTGAAGTTCATTGGTTTCACTCTTTCAAATATTTAAGGCTTTATTTCACAAACCTGATGCAATTACTTTAAGTGATGAGCAGTGTCTTTCTGTAGACCACCAATTTCTGCTGAACAGAGGTTGCTTTCCTCAAGTGGCAGGCTGTAGATTTCTACACAGATGTCTCCAGAATAGACTTGGGATCTTCCAGGACCACGTTTGCATTTCCTCAGGAATCCTTCATGAGGCAATTGGCATCAGAGAGTCACTTCCCATGGTCAATGAGGTGGTTTGGGAGTCTGCATCGCCAAAATAGAATCAGGAGCCCTACAAAATAGCTATTGACATTTTTGATACCAGAAAGCCACCACTCTGATATCATAGCCAGACAGGACCCATCCAGCCATCTCTTCCTACTAACTTACTGGGTTTTTTCTACGTGAATAACCACTCTGTTGCCATCCTCTGATGGAAAGTCTGCCTTGTCCCTGCCCGCGGGACATCTAGGAGAAACATCCTCAGTCCCACACAGGACAGCCTTGGCTCCATGTAACCTTCTTTGCCCACGGTGCTCTTTCCCAGGAGAGACCAAGAGAGAGCAATCTTAAGACTTGGAAGGAAGTAATTTGAATTGGATGTGAAGTTGTTACTAATTTAATGTTTATCCAATAACAAGGACTTTGCAAAACCCCTTACCTTTTCATGAGCCTCAGGTAACACTGTCAATTCATAATTGCTATGATCCCTTTATCCTGTGGTTTAATAAATAATTTACCTAAATTATTAAAATGAAATTTTCAACATTATTAAAAATTAACCAGGTTAAATGAGCAAACAGTAAATAGTGCTGGGCTTGTCCTGCGTGACAGGAGTCCGCAGCTTTTATTGTCTTTTGCCCAGGCACAGAGGGTTCATTTCTCCCTCCCCCTTTCTCTCCCCCTCTCCCTCCCTCCCTCCCTCCCTCCCTCCCTTCATCCCCTCACATGGAGAAAGAATGGGGCTTTGCAGAGCTGACACTGTTTAAAAGACAGAAGAGTGACTTTATGTGAGATAAAAATGGTTCCAAAATTCAGTCACAAGACAGCTATAAACTGATAGTTCTGGTAGTTGCTTAGAGCCTTTGAATACCTGGGAACTACAAAGCTGCTGAGTGTGTTCTGCCAACAGCCTCGTCTTGCACTGGTGACAGTCAGTGTGGCTGTGCTGAAGCCAGGGAAGCAGATCAGCTAGATACCAGCTGGGGAGTTGTCCAGTGGGCCTGGAGTACAAGAGAAATGTTTACGGAGGGAGAAAGTTCTCTCTGGATAGTACTATTGCAGGATAAAATAGCTCATACAAATCTCTTTATCTCTCAGTTTACCTGTTGTAATTAACAGATCTCTAATTGTTGTTTTGGAGCTAACTTCTGAATCTACATTCAGGCCAAAATCCTGTGAAACGGCTCTTAATGGCTCCTGCCTCAGAGTCAANTTTGGATTTTAACCACAATTAAAGAGCTAATCAAGGTCAACAGCTCCTTTCAAATACAGTTTAGTACAAAATCCTAATGCAGGAATTACACAAATTGATATTGTCAATATAATGGATTCAAACCAATTGTGCTAAACAAGGTTGTATCAAGTCTGCGCTCTGTGTTAGGTGAGGGCTAATTCTGTCTAGCAGCAGTGGAGGCAAACAGAAAAACAGATACATCAAGCCTTCACAGTCTGGATTTATTACTGAGGTGGTTTTTACCCCTCTCAAAGAATTCATTAGTCTAAGCAAACAGTGGAGTTCTGAGGATTTGGTTCCATTCAGAAGGCAGAACGTGTAAAATTGAACGCAGGGAGTGTATTTGTCTAATATGTAGGAGATACAAGGAAGGACCATTCAAGAGAAATTATGAACCTGGAGAATAAATCTAAGGAGCAGCCCTTAGTGAAAAAACTGGGTAACAAAAGACTCTACTCAGGTGCCTGAATGTATTGCACTGCTTGAGACATCCTAAAGTATCCGAGACACCAGGCATGGCTGGAAGATGTGACAAGAAACCTATAGAAAATCCATGTTCTTCCAACATAGCAGATACTCTTGAGCATCTCAAATGGACCCTAAGAGACCTAACCCTCTCACATCAGGTGACATCTTGACCTCTTATTTATTTTTCACCAACACCAATTACTTCGACATCCCAGGTGGTCCCTCTCCAGTAGATGTGAGCCTTACTGCTCCCCGTTAGACGTGTGGATTTAGAGATCTAATCTGCAGTCACATAGTCAATCAGCAATGTTGGGTTTTTTCCTATGTTGTTTCCCACCTATATTCCAATATTTCTGCTGTGGGAGGGAATGTTTCTGGGAGAGCAGGCTGGCTTTTTTTTTTTTTTTTTTTAAAGTTAATGGTATCCCCCAAGTAGCAAGACCCAAGAAGAGAGGAGGGCTTTCTTCAGCAAATAGAGGATGCCCAGGGCTGCAGAACACTATTGCTCAGGACTGGAGAGCTGCAGATGGTGGAGCTCTAGTAGATGGGAAGTCCCCTGGATCTATTCATGCAGCTGTCAGAGAAGCCCATGGGGCCAACCCTCATGGCTCCCTTTCCTCTTGACTACGTAAAGGCAGCCCGAAACCATGAGCAAAGAGGTCAGACTGTACTGTATTTGTTGCTATGCACAGAGGAAAGACATCCCTGTCCAAAGAGCTATTGGTGTGAAGCATATGTTGTTAAGGGTTGGGATAATGGCATCTGGTGAAGAATCAGCCTGATTTAGGAGTTAAAAGTGGTGCCTTTACCCCTACACATAATGGGGCATTAGATCCTTTCAGAAAGCTTCTTCCCAGCTTTGTAGACATGAGCTAGTTCTTTCCCTTCACCTTAGCATCCACGTTTTGGCCCCTCTCCTCAGAGGAAATGTTCAAAGTGACCTCAGCCCTTGCTCCCATCCTCCAGCCTGCTTTGGAAGGGTGGGAGACAGTCAGCCTTTCCGGGGTCCGTGTGAAAGAAGTTAAATGGGAACATGAAGGTGGTAATGGAGTGGAAGCAGAGCAAGGAAAAGCCTCGCTGATGGATTATTAGGCACTGTCAAAGTTTCAGCAGAGTGGAAAACTTGGAGCCTGGAGTGAGTAGTAACCCATGAAAAATCACCTCTTCCTTTTCCTGTTCATAGTAGGGCAGCGTGTCCAGATCAAAGCCTCCCGTCACCACTCGGCCTCAGTCACACGATTTATGAGGCACTGGGGCACCAGCCCATTAACAGCCCTGGTAATTCATTGCAGGGGCAACAGGAGGTGTAAATCCCCTCCCCTCCAAACTTACACATTTACCTAATTGACCCCCAGTTGCTGGACCTGGACATCAGAGAGGTTGATGTTATGAATGAGAAGGGCCAGAAGAGGTGCAATGGGGAAGGAGAAAAGTTGGAGGAGAGAGTCTGGGTTGGTCAGTATGGGTGGGAGCGGCATGACCCAAGAGGCAGACCCTCTTTCTTTAGCACCCATGAAGTAGCAGAAAATCTCAGTGGTTTTAATTGCATTTTGACCTTCCAGAGCTCCTCTTGGCTGTTTCCCTTGGGATCGGTATTGGAGAAGGAGCATGCTTCATGCACATGGGCAGCTGGGAGGCCTCTGCCTTTTTTCCAGGTTTGTGACACATTGTGCTCTACACACATGGCAGTCCCTGCTGTCAGCAGCTGATTCAGAAGCTCAGCAACACCAAAATTGTTTGTGGCAGCAGTTAACACCAGCTAAGAGGAGATGCAAGGTCTTGCCATGTTTTGGGACTTCAAGATCTAGCAACCCCTAGGTGGAGAACATTCATCTACCAACCTATTACTTTACTGGTGGTACTCAGACATATTGTCTTCTCTTACGGTCTTCTGTAACATGCCCACATTTAAAAAGAGCTTTGCAGAAAGCAAATTCTTTGTTGTTCTCCAAAGATAACAAATATCAGGTTTACTCTTTGTTTGCTTGTTTCTGGCTACTCTATCCCTTCACTCTCTTTCTGTCTACCTTTACCCTCTCCTTAGTCTGGCAGGTCCTGTTTTTGATTTCCCATCACCATTTCTCATGTCGTGTTCTATTTTCTTTACACTAGTATCTTTCTACTCTTTCAGACTTGTCTCTAGCTGTTTCTGGCTTTCAAAAAGTCCCCTTCAGTTTGCTCTTCCCTGACTTCATTCGTTCTTCTGATGTTCCTTGTGTGTGGGACAGCTCTGCAATGCTCAACTCTATAATGTTAGCTAATATTTGGCATCAGAAAACTTGCCCTCAGCTATATGAGTAGGTTTAAAACACCTATATATTTACAAGAAAACTCAGAATGTGAGTTTTCCACTCCCATAATCTGTATACTAAAACTAAATCTTCATCGGAGGTGCTTGTCTTTAAGAGCAGCAGTGGAGATAAATAGGCTCTGAAGCAGAAATGGTAAACTCACCAGTGGTGGCCAGTAAAGGAAATAAGATCACCAGATGAGTGGAGTGTTTTCTTCCAAAATTTTTTCAGATTTCCCTAAAAAACCCAGTCTTTGCCAAATGAATTCCACTGCAGATTCTTTTGTGTCATTTTTAACTTACCACTCATCATTTATTTTTGAAGCAAAACTAGAAAGAGATTTCCATGAGCAATTTCCCTCAGAAATCCGTTTCATTTTTCGTATTCTTCAGTTCACAAGAAATACATCTGATTTCCCAACCACTGCTTGCCATGCACTTGGCCCCGTGGCCACAGGAGTAGGCAGATGTGCCTGCAAGATGGGAGAGGTCTGGTTTGGCTCAGCGAGGCACAGGGCAGCGACCAGCTAAATGGGGATGAGATCTGTTTCCTGATCCTCCTCACAGAGAAAACACTGGCCCTTAAAGCATGACCCAGAATGAGAATTGGGCAATGATCTTTGGTTAAAAGATAACCAGAAAGGGGGTAAATGGAGAGAAAGTGTAAATGAGAAGAAACTGGTCTAGCTGGGAGAAAAGGGTATTGTTAGGGTAATAGTTTTGAATGAACATCTATGGGATTTGGGTTCATAAATGCTTATGACTCTTGAAAATGTGATTTAGGAACTTAAGTGCTTTTTTACGTGTAAGAAATTAATTTCTGGTTAAGAGGAAGGAACACAGAAATGTAGCAATGCCATGGACTACTTGTAGTAGAGGAAGGGAAATCTAGGACACTTTGCCAGTCATGACTTACTGGAGAGCAGGTCGCAACCTCATATGCAGCTTCTCTAGGGTCCGTAACCCTGAGAGAACACAAGGAGATGAGGAAAGGTTTTAAGGGCTCATCTATGTTATTTTCCCAGAAAGAAGCCTCATTCTTGGATGTTGCCATGGGAATTACAGCCAATTTAGGGCTCAGGGTTATGGTTCATTCCCACCTCTAAGGGATATGGCTCGTCTTTGCCAACGAAAAAGGAAGAGTAGGGATGGGATGAAGCTCTTCAGCAGGCAGTGAGAAATGAAACAGGGCCATGAGATGCCAAACCTTTGATATTGCACAGAAGAGAAGCCCAGCGTGTGAAAGGGCAGAGTCTCCACCAGGTCTTGCAACACATGTGAAATCCATCAGGGTCACCATTCCCGTGGTGCTCTGTAGTCCAAGCTATAACATGACACCCTACAGGGAGGGAAAGGCATCCTGTGGGCAGTGGGAAGAGCTATCTGTGCTTTTAAGAGGTTGGCTGGGAATTAAGAGAATAGTTTATGGTGGTTACACTCTGAATTTATAGTTTCCTCCTCTTGCTTTTTAATGTTCTCCTGTCAAATTACCTATGGTTTGCCCCATAACTTCAAGCTATCCTGTGGTCTGACATATCCCAGCACCACCTGGGACACATGAAAGGATACAAACCAAACAATCTATCGAAGAAGAGAAAGGCTGCACTGCAGGGTGTAGATTCTTTTCTGGACCTACACCCTAATTGTCCAGGCACTTGGGTCAGAATTTAACAGATTTACCTTTTTGTGATAGGGCAATGGTGACAATAAGATATAGCTCAGAAATTTTTTATTCCAGAAGTGTGGCTTGGACACCTCGTTTTTAAGAAGCTTTTCAGTGCGAAGTTCAGCAGACATTAACTAACCTCTCTGTCCTACCAGTTAGACATCTGAGATATTCTGCATACATCTGTTCTCAAGAGACAGAAGAAGAAGGTTCATCAGTATCTCCCAGAGCTTCAGAGCACCGTGGAACACCTGGTCAGAGCAGACCTTCTGGTACTTCCCATTGCTTTCCTAGAGAAGCTAAAATCAGGTCACATGAAGCTTCTAATAAAACTTCTGCTGTGAACCTCCTGGCCATTCATTACTTGAAGGTGAGTAGTGGACCCAGAGTCAAGGGTTTGGGAACTTCTGGAAAATACTTCTGGAAATCTGGCCATATTCTGGGAATACCTAGGAGACTGGGTGGCTTTTATAGAGCTATTTAGGGAAACCCAAAAACCAGCAATGGACAGACCTCTTTCAGAGAGGAGGGAGAGATCTGGGAAATTTAGATGGAAAGGAGGTAAGTGTGCAATAGAAGAGGAGAGAAACTGCAAATGTGAATGACCACCCATGGTTGCATCATTTCACTCTTTCAAGAGTAAGCACAAGCAGTGCAGCATGCATGAGGGAGACCCAGGGCAGAATCAATTCATTTTTCTCCCCTTCTGAGAACAAAAAGCATTTCCTAGTCATAGATACTCCTGTACCAGTCAATCTCTGTGCCATTGTCTGGCCTTCAAAGCAGACACTCAAAATTAAGGCCATGTACTCCCACGGGAGAAAGTCTTCTGGTAGTAGAGAAGAGAAAATAAAGCCTTCTCCACGGGTGGCACTGTTAATGAGACCTTTGTTTCAGAGAGTTAGTCAGAGTTTTATAACTGCTGGTCTTTGTGTCCTGGGGTCTGCCTATGTCTTTATCTTCATTTAGGTCTTATCTCCCAGGCTGTGTCCACCTCTGTCCCTCTGCAACTGACCAGTCTCTCCTGCTGTCCCTGTCTCTTTTTCATGGGAAAGCACAGAAGCTGTTGTCGTATGTGGGCTTCCAGCAAAGCAGTTCCCTGCCACATATGTCCTCACCAGGAGAGAAATGCAAACCCAGCAGTGGGAACAGGCTGCCTTTTCTCTCAAGTGCTCTCCCTTACACGGTGTTGCAGCAGCTCACCTGAGTGGCTCTAAAACAATTAGGAGGTTTGAAGTTTCACACGCCCCAGCAGATACAGACGGGACAACTCATCTGTTATTGCAGCCCCAGTGCACAACACTTTGTAATGATGTGGGGAATCCTGAACTTGGCAACCCCTCCTTGACCTTTGCCTGAGAGAAGGGTCATCCCCAATATCCGGGATGGATGCTGGTTGAGCTCATGTACCAGCATCAGCTGCAGAGCAGGGAACCCAAGCATCCCGACACAGAGCATCACCTACCAGCTCAAGCATGAAACATTAATCCCGGTAGGACTTTCACTCCTCCATCTCTGAGGTGGAAGCAGATTAGGAATTTGATCTCTCAAGATTACTGCGTGAAAGTCACCCTTGAATAGGCTCCCTGTAGCTTGTTCATCTCTTTGGGATTTTGCCTTTCATTAGATGTCGCTGCCCTTTGGACTTTTTGGATTTTTTTTGAGGTTTTCTTCTTTCACCTACTGGGGAATTGTAGAGGGACCTGGAGGGTGCTCAAGTACTGGATCCCAGGATGCAAATTTGGAGGAATGCCAGTGGTTGCGAGACCTTCCTCAAAAGCACGGTGCCTATACTGTGGGGCTTCATGACCATAAGAGTGTTCAAGGGTCTTGGTGGGACAGTGAGGAGGCCACAGTTGTGAGAGAGGAAAAAAAACACTGCATGCAATAGTGGCTATTTTACCCTGTGGTCGGGGTGAAGGAATAACCACCAGCATGGTATAAAAGGGCTCATCTGAGGTGGGCACAGGGCCAGATCTGGCAAAGGAAGGTGGGTAGTATCAAGGTGGCATGGAGTTCAGGAGCCATGGGGACCCAAATGCCTGTCCTTGCAAGCTCTCTGTAATCCCAAACTGTCACCATGGCCTTCACCCTGTAGAGGTGCTACAGATCAGTGGAAAGAGAAGTCCTTCCCTGCCCGTCCACCATTTCATGCCCAACGCTCTCATGTTATGTCAAAGCAGTTAGTCATAAACCCTCCAACCTGCCTCCAGCGCCTTGGTTTGGTCCTGCCACTCTGCAGGAAGTTAGCCGCTATCCAAAAGGCAATTAGAAAGTCAGGTCATGTTCCCCATGGCATCTCCCTGGATCCTCCCATTGGTGTATGGGTGGTAAAGCCCATTGATCCCATTCCCAGCTGTGCCTGGTGGGGTAGTGGCAGTGCCGAGTGTGGTGCCATTTAATTCATGTTGCCGTTTTCCACCGACAGCACCTCTCACAGGGATTGCAGAGTAGCCAGCGCGCTGCGGTTGGATTGAGCAGACAGATTTAATTAAGTTGCGATTTAATTACCTATCAGCATCCCTATTTAATAAAGCTCAGGAGGATTTTAATTTAAAAAAAAAAAAAATAATAATAAATGATATGGCCTGTCACAAAGCAGCGGTAACGGCACCCAGTCCAGGAAGGGCAGCGTTGCGGGCAGCGTCCCTGCCCTGTGGAGAAGAGGCAGCAGGAGGTGGCCAGGCTCAGGCAGAGCCAGCACAGATTGCAGGGAGGGGACCATGACCCACCTTGGCAGCCGGCACGAGGATGCGCACCCGAGGCTCACCTCTGAGCGCTCCTGCTCCTGCCTCTGCTCGCCCGTTTCTCCTCTTGCGTGCAGAGATTGAAAGGGACTCATGAGCCCACACCCACTGTCAACAGCCCCTGAATATGGTTTGTCATCATTTTTGCCTTCTGCTGAAGCTTTCTACCTGTGATGGGAGGTTGACTTTTGTGGTGGTTGGTGTCTTTCCAGTGTCCTTGTTAGATGACAAATCCAGAATGTGGGTGCTGATTGGGTTTGCTGGCAGGATTTTGAATACTCCGAGAGAGACTCAGCAGGTTATTTTACCCTGAGGTTTAGTTTTGACTCACTAAGCCAAAGTCAAAGTGTAGATCTCTGGCTGTGTGTGATGCTCAGAGCCATCCAGGTTTGGGTAGCTTTGGAGAAGACACTTTGCTTTGACTCCTCCCTGAACAGTAAGTTAAGATGCCAGCTAGTGGCCGTGCCCAGTTTCTGGGAGAGTTTCCACCAGAGAAGATACTCATTCACATCAGCACTTTTAGCCACTACCTCTTTCCAAGCTCCTCCCAGTCTCACTGGCTTGCACACAACATTCTTCTCACTGCTTTGCTGAGGATGTTTCCTAAGGGTTCAATTGTGCTTGAGGTTTTACTTCTTTTGGGCCAGACGCAGCCCTGCAGCATGGCATGGTTGTTATCCTGGGGTGAGACTCACCAGCTTTACCTGAGCTTGGAAGTTGACCAGGGCCATTCTGGTCTTTTTACCAGCAGGTGTGAGTTTCTTGTTCTGTCATCTGTGTTCATCCTGTTTTCTGGTTTAGAGCTTTTCTTTAATGGATACTCACCTGGGACCTGGATGTCTTGCAGAGCCCCATTGCATCTCCCCACTGATGAGCATATGTTGACATCAAGCTTAGCACCTCTTGAACTATGATAGCTGTAAACGCAATATAAAGGAAGCAGTCTTCTAAAAAAAAAAGAAAAATGAAGGAAATCTCAAACTTTTCCCTAGTCACCAGCATCACACATGATGAGATCTGGTCTAAGTGATAAAATACCTCCAAGGGGATCATGTATCCATATGTGCTTCTCACCTGCACCTAAGACATCACATATGGCTTCCTCAGTTCTTGCTTTGTCCTCTAAAAGATACCTAGATTGGGGCGCTCACTTTTAGACACCCCTCAGTTAGATATACTGGGTCCCCCCCCTCCACCCCCCTCAAAGCCACTTTCCAACAGGGATAACAGCTGAGACAGAGAGAAACAGACCTTGATATTTCTATTGTTTCATGGTAACAACGCCTGTCCTGAGACCCCAGGCCTGACAGATTGACATAACAGGTTAATAAGTGCTTTCCACTTCTCCTAAAGGCTAATTAAATATTAATCCACTTGGTGAGGTCAGCAAAAATAACAAACAATTGGCAGAGTGAAATTCGTTTAATTAATTCTCCTGTGGAGGTTTTTCAAGCATCTTCCTCCCCTGACACACCGCTGCCTCGGCTGCGGAACCTACAGTGAAATCACACCTTATTGGTTCTGGGCCTGCTTTTCTCAGATATTTAATTTTACTTCCTTTTTTTTTTTTTTAGTTTGTTTCTGAATGCTTGTTAGGTATTGTCCAGGGCCCTAAGAACAGAACAGAGAGAAAAAGAGAAAGAAAGGAATGCAGAAGTGGCACGTAAAGATGAGGAAGAAGAGGTGGACAAAAATCTTCTTAGAAGATTCCAACGTTCAGCTGCCAAAGGAATGAGGTGTTCGTAGCCTTTGCAAAATGAAACTCAGGCACAGTATTTTATATTCATTTTATTGCTGGAAATATCACAAAGTCAGTATCTTTCCTATTTCTAGACAAAAGCTCCTTGTACAGACCAGTGGAATCAGATATCTCGGCTGCCAGTGGAAGCCGCCGTCCCACTATGATCTCCATTACCTGCATGGGAATTAGTGGCTTCTGTGACAAATAGGTGCAATCTGCAAGTAAAAGCACCAGCAAATCCAGAACGTGCAAGGACTCGGCCCTGGTACCCATAACGGCATCCCTGGTGCCCTGTAACCTCCAATACTCCCAGGCCAAGCTGTCTGCCCCCTGCTTTCTTGTCACTGTCTCCAGGAGGGTTGGGAAAAGCCTCTCTGTCTGTGGGCACTGTGAGCAGCCAAAGCTCCTGAACCTCTTCCTGCAATCATACGTTTGAGGTCTTTCTTCCTCTCGCTATCAGTTCCCTTAAGGATAACTGCAACTGGACGCCTTGAGCCCATTTTTTTGGTGTCTGGCTTGGTCTTTCACCAGAATAAGTTCACTTCCCGTGAAATTAAGTTCATCTGACTGATGATTCCTATTCTGACAGTTCTACAGCAAGACCCCATTTGCTTTGGTAACAGCCCCATTAAAGCACATCCCTGTATGGCAGGAGATACCAAGGGTAGCTCTAGGGACAGTGCTCTCGCTGTCTCCTGTGCCCACCATCCTTAACATGAGCGTGTCACTGGCTTGCTCAGTGTTAGTCTACTCTCATCCAATGAATCTCTCTATAAGTGCTGCCTGTTGGTGTCCAGCTCCATTATGAACATTTCTGGATGCGGCACCTCGTGGCACTCTGGCAACAAACACTGCATTTGTTTTCATGCACTCACTCATCCCTCCACACCACAACTGACATAGATGCAGCAGCTGGAAACAGGCAAGGAAGACTGGGAATTTCTCCTGTCTCTGCTAAAGGACAGACCTATTAAAGAAATAATTTCTTGAGTGACCCCTGTCTCCTCCCTCGCAGCCTTGGTGCTACAGCGTGCCCAGCGTGCTGAGTGGGAGCACAGTGCTTGGGGCATCTGTTACTGCAGAAATGGCACAGCAGGTTCCCCTCAGCCTTGATGGGGGTGGTGTGGGGTACAAGGGGGGGCAAGTCATCTCAGCTAGCCTTGAGGTAAGGCTTTAGGCATCTTTTTCATGGCTGTAATCTTGGGAATGAGCAAGAAAGGGGTAATGGAGAAGATGGTGCAACTGGGGAGCAATGGACAACTCCAAGAAGGAAATCAGAACCTCCTTGCCTCCAAAATGCACTCTTCGAAACAACTAACAGAAATTTGTAAAGAAAAGAGATTCATAAAAGAGTCTTCATACGCAGAGATTGCATTGAGTTTGTTTCCAGCTATCTCTCCAAGCATCTGCATGTCTGGAGGAGGGTGTCCCCATGGACACTCCATGACTGATTTCCCTGTGCCACAAACTGCAACCCAAGCTCACCTTTCAGCATGACACAGAAAAGCATCCTTGGGCATGAAGCCGCCCAGGCATCAGCCCAGACATGGAGAGAACTGAGGGAAAGTGGGCAAACTTTCTCCAGGTCACTGCTTTAGTTCCATGTTAATTTTTTATTTATCTGAAAGTGGCACTGGAAGGGTTTTCAAAGTGAGTCTAAAGTAATTAGGTGTTCCTGCTGATGGATTGCACTGGAGAGACATGTGGATTATTTATTACAAAGTCACTTGCTGGAAAGGTTAGAGGCTGAGAATTAATTATTTTTTTCCGTTTCTCCCCCCCTCTCCCCTTTTTTTTTAAGTGGAGGAATCAGCAGGGGAGAGCAGCTAAAGTTCCTCTATGAAATACTCCCTCCTGGCTAAGTCCCCCTTTTGTCCCTTCTCCCATGGTGGTAAATGACATGGAACAGGAGCTTATGAAGCTTCGACTGCTGGAAGTTGAGATCCCTATCCAGCACCCACCCTTCTGCACCAGGGACACTTAGGGGTTCCCTAGTGTTTCATCTCAGCATGTCATACCTACAACCAGGGCTAATTCTGAAGCTGCCCTGCTCACCTAACCAAGCCCACGAAGGCAGTGAGGATAGCTCTTTCACATGGCATGTCTGGCACATATCTAGTGGACGTTCTGAGGAATGCCAGGAGGATTCAATGCTTCCAGCAACCTCAGCTGCCTCCTTCTCTCCTTCCTTGTAATCTACACCTAGGATGGGAATTGAATCCAAAGAAATGCAATCCTTGACCTTGAAAAACAAAGCCAGGCTTGGCGCAGTCTACGGATGAATATGCAACAGCTCTAATCAGGAATCCTTTGTCTGAAAGGGGATAATTGTGGCTAACAACATGTTATTATATTGCTGGATCTTCAGGCTTCTAATAGCTTATAAAATCAGGATCCTTTTTTGGTGGGAAAATCTGAGCGAACAAAGACATGCCCAAGCAATCAGTCCCTGGAGAATTCAGCTCCTGCCGGACAGGTTCAGTGTTGCATAAACCACACTAAGTCTTGCGACATTCGGAGCAAGAGCCTGGGATGGAGTCAGGAATTAAGAGGATGGTCTCAGATGAGTGGTATTGACACAGAGAAGTTGGGAGAATGGAGCATTAACAGCTCTGCTCTGTGTTCTTTGAATGGTGCCCATTGCCATGATGTCTGGGAGTGTATTATCTCAGCTTTTAGGGGACAGCTATTTGAGATCCTTGCCATAAAAAATTCTAAAACCCCACAACTGAATGACTCTTGTCCCCTTGCAGGAATAAGTCCAGTTTTAGGTGAAAAATGATATGAGTTGCTCAAGGTCAGGAAGGAGCAGATATCAGCACTAGGGATAGTGCTGAGGACCCTGCAGCCCTGTGTTCCCATTGCGTGGCCATGTTTCCAGCTGCCACTGGCTGTGCATCAGCACAGCCCTGGGAAGACCCTGCCTGTGATGTCACCACCTTGCACTAGTCACATTTCCCCAGGGCACCCAGCTACGGACACCACCTGTGTTCCTGGGGCCCATTGTCCACAGTTGACCTCCAGGCCACCCAGGCAGAGCTCTCCTCTGACAGCAGCAACCCCTGGCTCATAGTATTTATAGATCCCATCCATGTCCTCAGCTAGGAAGGCATCTGTAATCTCTTACAGATGTTGGCGAGAACAAAGCCAGCCAGTGACTCAAAAGGACCGCCCAGCAGAGCAACGGATGGAGCCCCGTTTCTTAGTCACCTCTGACATTCCTCTCGTGCATGCTCTCCCTCTTCCCCTGGAGGCTCCATGGAGCCTGCCTGATGCTCCCTGGTGCCCAAAAACATTCCCTGGGGCAGGAACTCATCCCCATTCCTAGTGGGCACAGTCTCAAGAAACTGTCCTACAACGTCCCCAAAAGAGATAGGATGTTCTCCTAGAAATCCCAAAGGCCACATGAATGAAGGAGGAAGAACAGAGGAGGAAGGTTCCTATGTGTCTCAGTGAAATGCATAGCTCTTGCCTAGTGGGCTGGCTACTCCAACAGGTACAGCCACCACACAGTGCTCGCTGCCAGCTCTCCTGGGGCTTTAGGGTCCGGTAGCATCCATGGTACCCTGCTGTACATGTACATCTCCTGGCTTTCCTGCGTGTCAGGGTGTTTCACTGTTAGCCAAATCCTTATATTACCATCTCAAGTTTTCTCCTCCAGCTATCAATATCTCCTGCACAGGAACTAAAAGCCTCTCTGATCTCTTCAGCATCCTTTCTCTTTTTTAACTCACCATCTCCAATTTCTTCTTCACCCCTGGGTCAAAGTGCACACCCAAATTCTCCCTTCTTTCTCATTTGCCTTCTTATCCTCTTTCCCTTTCTGGATTTTTTCTGTGCCTTCCTCCAATTTCCCTCTTGCCCTGCCCCAAATCCCGCCCTGCCTTCTGTGCAAGGAGGCTGGTGGTTAGCAGTGACAGCATGGGGCCACACGGCGGCCCTGAGGTCTGGAGGAGCATGTCCTGTCGTTGTTTTCAGGTCGATGTCCAATTTACCAGAAACCCAACTGTTTGCCTGGCAAAAAAAGCAAGGTCCAGGATCTGATTAAGAATTTGCTTGCCTGGATACTGTCATCTCCTGCTCTGCTGTTCCCTTCTTTGGGTCTTCTCACGGAGGGTTTCTGGGGCACTTTGGGAGCTAGTAAGGAGCAGTAAGCCCATAGACTCACACCGCAAGCAGGTGAACTCAAAATAGCACTGGCAGCCAGGAGAGGTGATCCAGCTCAGTGGAAAATGAAGCATGTGGAGCTGCTCGACACAGTCTTCTGGCTGCACCGAGGGGAAGGNCAAAAAAGCAAGGTCCAGGATCTGATTAAGAATTTGCTTGCCTGGAGAGGATTTTAATTTGCTCTGCTGTTCCCTGAGACCTTTTTCCCTTCTTTGGGTCTTCTCACGGAGGGTTTCTGGGGAACTTTGGGAGCTAGTAAGGAGCAGTAAGCCCATAGACTCACACCGCAAGCAGGTGAACTCAAAATAGCACTGGCAGCCAGGAGAGGTGATCCAGCTCAGTGGAAAATGAAGCATGTGGAGCTGCTCGACACAGTCTTCTGGCTGCACCGAGGGGAAGGAGGGGTGTGTTGGCTGGAGAGGTTCAACTGGGAAGGCAATGCCGGCTCCTGTCCCCTCTGCACTTAATTGCACAAGGATCTGCAGCCAAGCAACCTTTTAATGAGGGTCCAATCCATAACACATGTATTTTCCTTGAATCACTGCTAGAAATAACTTTGAGGTCATATATCCTGGCCAACCACCTGCTGAGCTGGGCATAGTGTTTAGGAGCTCAGCTATTTTCCATGTTTAGAAGCGCTATGGGGGCACACTGAGCATCTCCCCGGCCATCAGTCTTGTTCTACAACTGCATTTCACTTGCTTTTAATTGTGTCTTCTGTGACACCTTATGCTGTCAAAAAAATCCTTCACAGGAGCTGTGACAACAGGTAGAGGAAAGCCCATTCCTCCTTTTGCTTTGCTCAAGCCTCAAATCTTTTGCCCCAAAAGCCAGCCACGTTGATGCCTTTCTCCTCATCACAGCGTGACCTCTTGGATGGCTGTGCAGGAATGTGCACCTGGAATTTCCTATGAGGCTGAAGTTGCTATTAGACCCTGACTGAAGTTTGTGGGGAAGAGGAGCCCTTTGGAGACCACCTCCAAGGCTTAGGCTCCTTACTGGTGCCAACCTGGACAGACAGACGGATAGCCAGGCGGTGGGTTGGCAGCACTTGGCAGAACGGCGCTTTTGTATTGAGCCATAGCAGGACTATCCCAAGACCTTTTAATGAGTTATTCTGGTCAGGGCAGCCTGCCAAGAAAATATTCACATTGATGCTCAGGCTAATGGCAAAACCAGCTTTCAAACCCATGGTGGCCAAGGGAGGGAGAGTGGTGACTGCCTACACACAGTGGGGTCTCGCTACCAACATGGGGAGAGGGGAGACTGGAGCAAGAGGATGAGTGGGGAAAGGAGACATCTCCTCCCATCGATAATATTCCCTGCAAAGCGGATGGACCTCCCTTTGCATTTGTTGAGGTTTCCTCCCCTCCATTAGCCCCTCGCTCCCTCCCCCATCCCCTCTGGCAGCACACGTGACTGCAGCCGTTTCGGGGTGCGGGGTCTCCCCATGTCTGTCCCCCCCCCATGAAAGCCGCCGTGCAGCCAACGCAGCCGTTGGCGGGGCTTTGTGAGGAACCAAACACAGTAACTGTTTAACGATTTAACTGCACTAATGAATATTGGGCCAGATATTTTCAAGGCCTGTTCAGACTGATTACTTGGAGAGCTGAGTATGTCTACCAATTACCCAGGCAATTAGGCAACTAATTAAACACTTACCCTCAGCTTCATAAACAGAAGAGAGAGAGAGGGAAAAAAAAGGAGGGAGGGAGAGAGCTGGCTCCGATTTCTGTGAAATATTAGCTGTCAGAAATTGCCGCTTGCAAAGAAAGGTGCACAAAGGCAGACAGATCCGGGCAGACGGAAAGACTGATAGCTCACACCAGGGAGCACAGCCCTCAGACCCTTCCCTTCACCGGTGCCAACATCATGGAAGGATGCGGAGCCACTGGGTTTGCCCTGCCCCGTCAGGCCATGGGCTTCAGGACACGTCCAAGTCATTGCTCCCTGTCCCTTTCCCGCTCACCGATGACCACCAGGGCTGCAGAGCCAGCGCTCATCAACACACCATCATCCGGCATGACGCTGGCAGAAAGGTGTTGGGGAGGGTGCTCAACCCTGGGATGCCCAATGCAGAAACACACGTGGTGAAAAGAGAGAGCAGAGATCTGCAAGCCAGATTCTTAGGAGAATTGCTTTGCAATGCAGAATAGGAAGAAATGGCCCCAGAGTGTGCATGCAGTAGGTTTTAGGACAGTTTAGGACAACATGATTTCATCCCTTTAGAGATTTTTAGGACCTGTGGTGGCGATCAGCTCAACATCCTGTCAAGGGCCAGAGGGTGAAGGCCATGCACAGGTGAAATCACCTATCTGGCATTTGCTCAAGCCGCTGCTACAAAGAAGTTTCACGTTAAACTCAAAGCTCCTGGGACAAAGTGAAGCAGCATGATTCCCTCCAGGTAAGACCCAGCAGAGGCATCTCACATTGAACTCTCCACTTCTTCCCTGCTCAGCATTGGTGGTAGGAACCAGCCAGGTCCTGCCATTCACGTAATCTCTGCAGAGACATATATTGTCCCAGAAATAATGGACTCAGGAAAGAATGTGGTTGGAGGATATTCAGAAACTCTCAAGGCTTTGGGGCAAGTTTTGACAAATAGTTCTTGCCTGGAAAAAAACCTGAAAACATTGGGAAAAGGTGAGAATATTGTTATTATTTTTCAATTATTTTGCTATACATTTTTCCTTTTGAAAATATGCTTGCTCCTCCATTTTCAAAGACAGATTTTGGAGAATTTGAAGATTGCAATGGGAGCTGTGCCTCTGCCTGATGCAGATAGTTGAACCTGCTTGGAGGCTCAGGAAGCTGTCAGCCATACTCTTTTTAGCAGGTTGTGAAGACAACTGTCAATTTTTAGATGTGTCGGGTCTTCATGACCTTTGTTTGTCCATCCTGATGCAAATCCAAAACCAGAATAGGATCAGAGAGATGCTCACTGATAAATTATTTCCACATCACAGCCACTGGGTTTTTTGCCTGGCTGGGTGGGATCTCACAAAGGGTACCTATTGTGTAGTTTTAGGGTATTCCCAGAGCTGAAAGGACAGCAGGAAAATACTGAAGTGTATCTGCACCAAAACTCTACAACAGCATAGACCTATGCACTCTCTCTTGATATTATTCATCTTGAAATAATGCTGCCTTCTGAAGACCATAAGGAGATGAACCAGATTGCTTGGGGGGGAATTCCAAATATTTCAGAGGATAAAATCAGCCCCATAAAGGTGGGGTACTACAGGAGCCACCTTGACAAGCTATATGTTGGTGCTGTGGGCAGGTGGACTTCATCTTGCTCGTGAATATTCAGATGTAGATGTTTGCTGAGCACGGTGATGGAGCTGGTAGGAATAACTGGATGTGACATGCGGTTGATAATGCACAGATGGCATTTCACAATGTAAATGAGTGAGCTGATGGGCTTCTTTGGAGCCTTCAGACAAATCAGAGTTGGAGTTTGCATAGCCCTGGAGTTTGAATGACCTAGAGGTTATTCACAGAAGGGCTCTCAGTGTACCCCAACCTATGGCACATCTGGGTTCAGAGCAGCTATAGCCACCTATTTCGTCCTTCCAAGCCCTCCAAGTCTTGTTCACTCTTTGGCATTGTGGTCCTTCAAAAATTACCCCTGTATTACTATGTGCCCCAGGAAGGTTGGATAATGATTCACCAAGCTGTGATTCATTGCTGGGCTCCTGTCTCACCATTCAAGTCCCTCCACAACCTCCTTTCTCTGGGCTGCCTGGTCAGTCAGCTGACAGTAGCTCCTGTATGAACATTCTGACTTTCTAGGACCACTGATGCCTTGTTCTCTGATGCTTTGGCAGCTCAATTCTCCTTTATATTGTTGAACTTCTCAGATGTACACCACTCACCACATTGGGCAAAACAACCCAACTTTGTATAATGTCCATATTGAACGTAGCAATTACTGCTGAGCTCTTTTTATTCAGCTCTCATTTCGTAATTACTTTTTTTCTCTTAGTATGCATTAAATTCCAAATCTTAAAGGTTTCCAGTCTCTTTCTGACACCTCCCCTCTCCACCTTTCTGCGGAGCCCTGCAGAGATGAGATTTTTGAGGCCCTAGGGACTGTGGTACTGCCCTCTGGCTTGCAGATGTCGAAGTGACATGGACAAAAGGTCACTCAGCTGTAGGACACTGTGAAACTGTGGTGGCCTGCCCTCACAGATCAGCCTATAGCAGCATCATTCGGTGATGCCAGCATCTGCCTTGCATTTCATTGGGAAGCCACGATGTCTCCACCTTTGCGTAGGTGGAGCTATAGCAGAACTTGCTTGAACTGGTTTTGCTTCCATAAGGAAAGGCAAAAATACTCTCCCAGTAACAGTGGTGTCTCTAATGTACCATGGGGTTGTCTCAGATTCAAGCCCACTGCGGGCAAGGAGTATTTTCTCGCTGGCTCAGGGAATGCAGGATGGGACCCTTAGCTATTACTCCAAACAAAACAAGCTGTCCTGTTAATTGGGGCAGGTCTGCTATTGCGCTGAAGAGTTGAAATGTTTATTGTGTGAAACATTAGAGAAAGGAAAGGAATCTGCTGGGAGCACTTGGTTCGTTCCCGTACAACACGCCCCGAGTCTCTGTTTGAATGCTGGGTCTGTGGCACGGAGACGGGAGCTTGTTTTGATAGTTTCTCTGCATTCAGAGGCATGAACACTTTACAGTTTTCTGTTTAAATGACCCATTTCTGAGAGCGGAAAGCACCAGCCAATAAGCGCCTGGGCCCCTCCGTATGTATCCGGAGTTTACAAACCGTCCCCACCGATCCGTGGTAGTTAATGGACACTCCTGCTGCTTAGGGGGGCTGGAAAACTGTTCCAGGTGACTACCGGCCTCAGCTAGAGACAACTCAGTCCCCAGAGGTCTGAGGAGACACATGAGAATGAACTCAGCGTTTCTCTCGGAGCATGACGTTGATTAATGACAGTACACGGCTACGTCCTGCTGGCAAGCAGCTCGGTTGATGCAATCTGCGGGGAATAGCCGGGTATAAAGGAACTGAGCACCAGTGTTCACAATGAGCCAGCCACTGACTGTCCGTAAGAGGCTTTCAGACATAAAATTGACGGGTGTCTTGTAGCGGTTTCAAAGCTACACCTCGTCTCTGCCTGCTCTGGTCACCCACTCGCCCTTTGTCACCTGGTATTTTGGCTTCACCCTCCTTCTTGGAATCCTTTTTCAAGCTGGGTCTGGTTTTGAACCGAGAAGTGCACTGACGTTTAGGAATCTGGAGCGGTACTTCTGCCGGAAAGATGATATTCCTTCTTCTCTTTGTTGTTTCAGCTCCTCTCTGTGCTTCTACAGGTGATGGCTGAGGCTAGAAGAGACCATGAGTTAACCTACTTCATTTTCTGCATAATATGAACTGCAGGAGCAGAAAAGTGGACAAGGAGGTAGAGGAGAGGTTGATGAACCTAATTCTTTAGCGAGTCTAACTATTCACATCTGTCATCCTAAGGAATTCTAAACGTGGCCTGGGGACTTGAGCTCTACCTAAAACCTCACCCCCCCGGTGGATAATGGTGGGTACATCTGACATGTGGCTCCAAGCAGCCTTTTTTGGAGGTCTCTGAGCTGGACATGACAAATGCTCAGCACAGCAGATTAGTTGGAGCTGAGGCTGCCTGCATGTGGTCCTTCAGTCTTCCTTATCCTGCCCAAGAGAAGCCTATTTTCACACCCACCAGTATGTGCATGATGAAGGTCTATGCACCATGCTGTGCTTCTGCTGCGTGAGGCTGCTGCTTTCTGCTTGATCTCTGGCATTGGCTGCGGAAGACGGAGATTATCCTGTGGTATATGTCCTCAGACACCAAATTTTTATGAAATAGCAGTCTGGTGTCTAGGAAGAGCTGGAAAATCCTGCTCTTCCAGTAGGGTAAGGCTACAGCCTTGAGAGCAGTTTCCTCCACGCTTGTTTCCTAACCTACCTCAGAAGTGCTGTGCATCCCTTCTTTGCTCTTTAAGGTGGGCAGAGGAGGAAGTTCCTAACGTCTTTGCCATCTCAGCACAGTGCAGACACTGAGTGAAGCGTGAGTGTCTTAACATCTTTCTTCCCATGTGCTCGGCATCTAAGGCTTCCTGGGAGCTCCTTGTGCAAAGCCAAAAACATCTGCAAAAGCAAAGGTTAAGAAAGCTGCTGGGTATTCATGTTACCACTCTCCCTTGAGGCCTCTGTGACTTCCATTCACACTACTTCCTGTGTAATCAAAAAAACAAACCTTGAATGCCCGAGAATGTAACTTTTCTCAGAGGTAGGACCCACTGGTTGTAAACCCTTTGTAAAACAGCAGGTTTCCTGGTAAAACACACTGGCTATTTCCCAAGGGGGGTGACACTGTCTCTACAAACCCAAGCAAGATACACAGCAGGCAACTTATGTAAACAGACGCCAGGGAGGGAGCGGTTTGGGCCAAGAAGAGCTACGAAGCAGGCTCTGGTTTTGCCTGGGTTGGTGGGTGAGGAACTGATCAGCCATGTTTACATCTCCTTCTGTCCTTGGAGGACAACAGGACAGCGATAATTTAGCCATGGCTTACCAGCCCCCAGTCAGAGCTGAGACTCACCAGAGCTGGCTACTGAGGATATGCCATGTCTCTTCTCAAGAGATTTCTTCCGATTACAACAAAACAAATTGGAAAGGAAAAGGGAAACCAAATACACTTGGCAAGAGCAGAGATGTGAAGCTCCCAGTCAGGGCATCAAACCACCAGGATGTCCGTGGTTTTGCTTTCACTAAGATGGCATTCACTGGAGTCTTCTGGATTAAGCTCCCAGTGCGGGGCGTACTCAGGAGGCAAAATATTAGGGCTTGGAGGATGCTCCAAAGCTGCACACTCTTTTGGGTGTCTGCCCTTGTTTGGAGAGTTGGAAGTGAAACAGAAGTCCATGTCTGTCAGTTTAACACAGCCCAAGCTGTGCCTGCATACTAATTTATATCCAGTGCACATAACATAGACTCCGGTTTCCATAACGTACTCTCTGATGGTGCAGCCAAGGGTGCTGCCTCCCATTTACCCTTGGTTCAGACAATGCCAAGAGATGTCCACGGCTTTCAGTGACATGCAGAAGGAAAATATCTGTTTATTTCTGCACGAGCAGCGGGTTTCCTCTGGGATGCCTTGATTGATACACTGCTATTGATTCAAGGGGCAGCTGGGCTGGACGCAGGGCGCCCAAATAGGAAACGGGGAGGAAGCATGTGCACAACCACAGCTGTCCTGCCTCCCCTTCCCTCCCGAAGCCTTCTGACCCCTCTCCTATTAACCACAGCCCCAAAGCAGGGTGTTGGCAGGGTGCCTGCCACCTCCAGGCTTTTTAGTAAAATTCCTCTCCCAGTCTTGGCCCCAGAGCCCAGCCACAGATACTCTCAGGACAGTCACTGAGTCCTCTGGGTGGAGGACATCCAGATGGGCTGGTGGAGCAGCTCCAGGGCACCGCTGGAGCCAGAGGGTTGCAGACATGTGAGTCAGGCTGATTTCTGGTTGTGATGCTCCTCCTCCCTCTGCCACGGGCTGATACAGTCATATGGCAGCAGCAGATAGGCAGGACAGACAGGAAACCACCAAAACTCACAATGGACTGATGTAGGACTTTCACCTTCATCAGGGGAGGTGAAGGAAACTGTCCTTTTTAACAGCTCTGCCTGTGTTTATTCCTGTGGGCTTTTTTAAAAACACACCTGATGAAACACTAGTCAGGTCAGAGGGGAGAAGCAAGTATGAATGCTGCATTATGGAAAACAATTGGTTTAAAATAATAAATGAGAAAACAAGGCAACCTGCAAAAGCAGGTGGGAACAGAGTGAATATACAAAAATTTCTGGACAGGTTTTTTTTTATTCCCTCTCTCCAAGAGAATCTGACTACTAGAGTTTGGGATCCAGCTCCCACATTCCCTGCAGTTTGACAGAAGGAGAGGTCTATGCTCCGTGTTTCTAGAGTGGATTCCCAACCAAAAGCCAGAACGGTTGTGTCTGGATTTATTTTCATCATTTTCATACCCGCGCCAAGGTGTTTCCATTCCTGTGTCCTCCTGGTGCCAAAGGAATACGGCAGCCCTTGGAGGTGAAGTATGGCAAAGTTTCTGGAGAGCAGGAAAGAAATTCCCCCCGGAGTCTGGAAAGACCCTATCATTTAAATTAAATGTTAGCCTTTGAGAAGACAAAAAGAGCACTGTCTCCTACAGGGCTGCCTGGCGACATGGCTAATATTTATTACAGTGCAGGTAGTTTAAGAAAATAGAGGCATTTCACTGGAGATTTGGATCTTCAGCCTAACTAGAAGCTTGGGCTGGAAAGGTTCAGTTGCTAATTAAATCTAAGTTGGACACTGTTCCATAGAGGGCAGATTGTAACTATAAGAGGATGTTAATGTGGATTTTAAATATTTATTATAACTGAGGTAGGTTATAAAAACAGACATTCTTCCTTTCAACACTCTATAATGTCAGATTTAGAGGTTTGTCTCGGGCCGTGAGTGATTTCCCAGCAGCTGTCAGGGGCTGGAGGGCAATTTATCACCCTCCCAGTGAGAGATCTCGCTGGACAGTGAAAGATTAGTGCTCTGATTTATGGCACGCAAGGAAAAAACAACGTTGTTCGAGCGGGTGCCTGGGTGCCGATTTTCACACACCTGTTCCCAGCCCAGCCGCACGAGTCGGTGATTTCACTTCTCTGGCAGTGCCTCGTGGAGTCGAGACTTTAAATTATCCCGGTGCCATCCGCCAGGACCGGGCATTCCCGCTCCAAGGATGGCACAGGCTGAGTGGGCAGGCAGCCCGCCTGTGGCAGTGGGGCTTGGTGTTTAAGGGATTTACAGAGCCAGGCTTGGTTTGAAGCTTGGAGTTCCTGGTGGGATTGGGATTATCCTTTGCCAGGGCATCGTTGTGATGAGCTCCATCCAAGTCGGAGCAATGGGACAGTGATGGATACACCTCTGCAGTAAAGAGGAAGACGTTCTCAAGGGCCAAAAAGGGAGCATTCTCAAGGGCCAAACAGGGAGCATTTTGCCGTTGGATGTAGCCCAGGCCCCCAGAATTGCACCTGGGAGGGCATTAAGTACCACTCCTAGCAGACAGGCAAGCATCTCACCCATGTCTCCCATGTCTCCCCACCCGAGTATGCTCACACTTTGGTCCCTTGCCCTTCACCTGAGACCAACCCACACACAGTGCCTGCCCCAGGCTCTGTCCAGCCCCAGCAGCACAGTGATGGGCAGCCCCACACCAGCACTCCCCACCACCAGCCCCACACAGCACAGCTTCCTCCAAAGGACTCCGGGAACTAGAGGCCTGTCTGCCCCTGGAGTTCGTGACCACAGCAATTGCTGCATAATTTAGGCCCTGCCAGGGAAATTAATTTATAAGGATGCTTGCTTTATTTAGCTTCTCCGCCTCCCTCCTCATTATCTGTCCCCCCTGCCCCCTCTTCTCTTCTTTCCGAACACAGTTATTAATAGGCATGTCTTCAACACAGCTTCAGGAGCTTGAAAGCCCGTCTTCAAAAGATGAAAGGGAAGGTGCAAGAGGGACATAAGGGTGCAAGGAGGTGGGGTTTTTGTTTAACTGTTAATGATGTTGTGTTCAAAGGCAGGATTGAGAGCCCTCAGTCTTCTCAATTCGGGCCCAAATCTTGAAGGAAATTCCATTGGTAAAGTGGGAGAGACCACCGGCACTTGCTGGTGAAATGCCCCATCCCATACATCAACTGCCAGCCGTGGGCACTGCAAGTGTCCCCTCCCCAGCCACAGGAGGGGGTAAAGATGGGAGAGGTGACCAGCAAAATTACTGATCTCTGCATCACCTGCACAAGTGGTGGGGAGCAAAGAGTTGAGGGGGGTCCCCTGGTGACTGCACCTCTGGAGCCCAGGATGAGCCTGGTGTGGAAACGTCTCTGGTTTGTCCACCTCAGAAATAATATGACTGGGAGCTGGAGTGCCAGTTCTGGGCAGAAATGGGTGTGCACCTAAAGGGGGACTGACAGAGGATGGAGGTGTTTTCAGTGAGCCCAACAGTCTGGGACTGGAAATCTCATTCAGCAGAAAAAATTATGAAAACTGTGGCCTTGTGGTAAAAATATCTCTTAAAACTGGATGAATCCCAATGTTTTCAGTGAAACAGGTGCATCCAAGAGGCAAGCTGACCTGCCTCACACCTAGTCTTAAACCCACATGGCCTGAGTCATGCTATGACAGATCATCTCTCCACAAACCATGAATGATCTTAGCGTGGAAGCACCCACCCAGCATTCATACACTTGATCCTGAGTGCCCTTGACAATTTGTACTCCCCCTATAGATGTCCCCAGCCTTGTAAGTGCTGGACCTTGATGCCTGGGTCTGGTCCTGCTTTCTCCATCCCTCAGCATGGGATTTATTGATCTCTTCGCACGCTTTGTCTCCCCTAGAGCAGCACGGCTGATGGCCACATCCTGAGACGTGGATACGCTTGTGCGGCTCAGTCAGTTAGAGGAGACCGTGCCATCATCTGATTTGGTTTGTTACTTAGGAAAGGCGACACTGGAGACAGGATTGATTCAATAGTCTAAGACGAAGCTTGGGATGCTCGAATAAGGGGCTGTGTGTAAGTGTTAGTGATTGGTTTTAAATCAGTCTTCCTTTGCTCTGGATTTCACGTGGAGGGGGGGCTGGGACTGAAAATCTTCTTGTTGGAGAAAACGTGCTAAAAGGGCAATTTACTCACTCCCTGTATTGTCATCCAGGCTCAGCAGGGCTCTGGAGCTGTAGGAGGCCTTCTAGTTAAACACTTAGAGTGGAAAAAACAACTTTCAGGTGTGGTTTATGATGTACCTAAACCAGATCCTGTGGGTCTGCCGTGTCCACAGCCATTTCCAAGAGACTGCAAAGCTGCTGGAACACCCAGAGCCTCAGCAGGGCTGAGCAAGCACTGGCTCTCTTTTGGGCATCTTTTGTGGGAAGAAGTCTGGAATGGTCTAAGATTTTGCAGCTGTTAGTGGGAATATGTGTGCAGGAGGGGAAGAGTATAGAGGGGGTCACTTCTGGGTTTTTTTCATAAAAAGAGTGGGAGGAGGGTTTGGGTCTGGGTCCCTCTGTCTCCCATCCCAGGATGGGGGTGTTTGGGACAAGAACACTGTTTCTGGCTGAGATTTGTCTCCCCTGGAGCCAAAAACGCCGGATTAAAGGCCTTCACAAAAACATGCATTTAAAGAAGTGAATCTTGCTGAGCAGAATATGGCTAAAAAATCCAGGAAACAATCTGATTTCCCCTTGCTGAAATGTCCTGGTCACTAAACCAAAATGGTTTTAAATCAAATCTGCCAAAGAATTCCATTAAATGGACTGAGCAGGAGAAAATAGTCTGTGTGTAGCAAAGAACTGCATTAGCCACACGACAAAACAAATATAACAAAAGCCTCCAAACAAAATTACATTTCACAATTAGGGAATGAATAACTCTTTAGACAAAAGCAAGGCAATGGAAAAAATTTTAGCATAGACTGACGCTTCTAATTGTCTTTCTTTTAGCTCCTCTGTTCACTGATCCATTGAGCAATGATAAAGGCATTAAATTTGGTGATTATGTTCAGTGTTTCTAATGACAGTGAGCTGCCTGTGACTTGACTGGATGTGCTCAGGTGTGGGCTGGAGGGAGCGGTGCCCGTCTCCACACAGCACTGCAGTGTGCAACTGGCTATATGGAGGAGGTGAATCGAGGTAACGTGTCTCAAGCACCTCCATCCTTAGCAACTCTGGCAAGGGTCTTGCCCCTGAACAAGGTCAACTCTCCAGAGTGCCAGCACAGTGGAAAAGTCCTGCTGGAGATGGTTCTGGGCGCATTTAGCTCTTGAGGTGGCAGCGATGCCCCGGATCTGGAAGCTCCTCACTGCGGATGCTCACGGCCAAGCTGTGTCCCCGAGATGCTGAGAGGTGCTCAGCACACTTGGGCTGGGCAGTCCCAGGCGCAGAAAGGGTTTTCTGGCATCACAGTCTACAATTCCCCTTTTATTTGTTTTCCTAACTGTAGGAGCTTGCTTTCTCAAAGCACACCCCCAGCTACCTCTAGCTCAGGCTTTCTTCCGATTCAGATCAAGTTTGTACTTATGGCTTTGATTGAAGCAGGCATGTGATCTTATTATCCATATGTCCACCGGGGTGCATGTCACAGCTTGCCTAGCACATGGTAGTGCTTATAATATCATTAACAATGTCTGAATAACAACTGTTAGTTAGAGTCAGTCTTTATGATCACATGGGGCTTCACTGGGTTTGCTTTGATTATTATTTTTTTTCCAACTTGTTGTGAATGTCTCCCAATTCTGCGCTCATTAAAGGCGATTGCCTGCAGAAGGACACAATAACACCTTTCAAAGATGCTCATGATGGTGTTGGTGTGGGCGAGAGGTGGGATATTTTAAACAACTGCACTGGTCCCAGGCATGCCAGCGCTGCCTGAGTTATGTGACTCAGATCTTCGGCGTCTCCGCTCCTTCCAGATAAGTTTAGTGCAGAACAAGACCTGGTGACAAAAAATGAGCTTGGACTCCTTCTTGATGGAGTTTAGCTCTCCACCACTCTGCTATTTTGCTGGAGAGATGAACTTCTCTTTGCCTGTTTAGAAGGTGCTCAGGTCCTGGCTTGGGCTTTACGCCCACCGCCAATGTCTCCACTCCTGGGGTGGATGGTGGGGATGCTGCAGCCTTTGAAGACATCACATGCAGTGTCATTCATGCAGTGACGCAATGTCAGAGCCAAGACCAGACCTCAGCTCCTCCTGGGTCCGATGATTGTAACCATTGCTCTAAATGAAGTTATTCAGCAGCTCTTCCTTCACCTCTCTCCATGCTTTAGCAAGTCTCTGAGCTTCCATTAACATCCTCAGATCAGGAAAGTTCCCAGCCCTGGAGATGTCCTGAGCATCGGGGGAAATAAGGCAGGGTTTGCCCTGAATCAATGACATGAGTATCATGCCTCTTCCCTTTCAAGTGTGTGTCCTGTGATGTATTGACTCGCTGTGTTTTTTCAGTTGTGTTGCTGTTTGGAGAAAAACAGCTTTGCTCCTGCGAGCAAGGCAGCTCTGAGCTGGGGCAGCCTGGGCAGAGTGAGCTCATAAACCTCTGCCATGAGCTATAATAGGTGGAAGAGGAGGAAGAAAGCCTCCATGGTGCAGGAATAGTGTGGAGCTGGTTCCCATCATTCCCAGGTTGAACAGGCACAAGTCACAAAGCAGCTGTTGACCTGACTGTAAGCTCCTTCTTTCTCTCTCCAATACTTCTCAAGGGCTGGGTTTGCCTCCAACCTGGACAAGGGGGAGAGGCAGGACAGAGGCTGACTTGAATATCCTCACTCAAATACTGCTGCCTGCATTGCCCCTACACTGGGAAACTCACCTGCTCCCTGTAAAGGGTCTTTTCACAGGTCTACTGCACATGGACACACATCCCCACGTGTGCTCCCTCTCCTGCAGTTCCCTGCTCAAAGACAGGAGCTGTGAGACATCAGCCATAAGTCTTCCCATGCACATGGGCATTAATAATGTCCCTTTTCCCCCAAGAGATGTACTGTGTTTTCCCTTCTCTCAGAAAACAGCCTGAACACCCAGATTCCTCTTCCTGGTGTCTCTGGCTGCCCTGACACAGAGCATTTCTCTTGTCAAACTGACCTTGCTGGGCTCAGGTGGAGCCAGGACAGTGTGACACCTTCCATCAGCCACCATCCTGTTCAGGACTATCCTTGGCTTCTCACCTCCACCCAGACTCACCCCCAGGATGGATAAACAGACCCGCTCCTGGACCCATCAACCCTGAAAACTTTTCAAGTCCTTTTCATGTGATTTTGCTGCCCTGCTCCTCTCTTTGTGCTGTCCTCTTGTAGACCAAACTTTCCAAATTCAGCTTACAACTGGCTAATTTTGACATCATCTTTTGAGAAAAAGGGCAAGATAGAACGTGAAGTTGGAAACGTGAGGTCAGAGGATCTGGAGAGCTGGTCCTGTAGGCCCAGGCACAACGAACGTGACCATACATAGATTTGTACGTTGTATGCCCTGACTGCAGCCATCCATGCCTCCCCAGCGAGCAGACCGCACTGTGTACTTAACTAATGAATTAAACAACTATAATTAATTCTATTTATAAGATGCCTGTAGGTGTATTTACAACAAGAACAATAAAAACAATAACACATTACATGATGCCAAGCAGCGTTAGTTAATGCAAATGAGAACACGCCGTAGCCAAGCCCCAGCACTGGCTGTCCCAGTCTGACTGAGCAGCATTGCCCGGACCACTTCTCGGTTTGGTTTTTCTCCCTTCTGCTCTGGTTTCACGCACTCATTGGCTTTTTGATAAGGTCCTTTCTATTCTTTCAGTTGGAGAGGTCTCAAGTCTAATTATCTTTGGTTTTAAGATGGTCTTCCCATCTCATCATATCCAGACTTCAAAGGATGTGAGTCCATCTCGAATAGCAGGATCTTCTATCCATTTTTACCCAGCCACTGCCTCAGAGCCCCCAGAGAACCTACCTCAGGATGCCCCAGGCTTCACACATGGTGTTTTCCTCTCCTTCAGTTCCTGGGACTGCCAGTTACTGATATGTTGAATGATGAGGGTGTGAGCAATTAATGATGAGAGACTCCAAAGATTTATTGTTCCATTTGAGGCTATTGGGTGTGATATCTGTCTGCAGTGGCAGTCCTGAGAGCCAACTTCCACTCCAAGAGATCTGTATTACAGAGATCAGCTAGAGTCCGGAGCTGAGCTCAGTTCAGTGCTCTCTTGCCCTAGTGTTGTATGGACTGAGGAAATACCCAAGATGTTTTGTGGGGCCAAAGCTAGAATAAGTCAGGGCAAACCCACTCACCCCATTTCCATGCTCTGGTTGACTCTGGCCACCAACAGCAGCAAAGAGATGTGAATCCTGGCAAGCAGCCAGTGTCCAAAGGCAACAAGCCCCCCACTGCCCTTCCCCGCAGCTCCTCTGCAAGGGGGGCTGTGCAACTCCCCATCCCCGCTTTCTTTGGCAGAGATTTCCTCAAGCCTTTCGGTTTCGACAGCTCCCCCTGGCACACAGCCAGCCAGCTCCATGCTCCTCTTTGCTCATCAATCTTTTCACCAAAATGTGGTGATATACACTGTGATACACACTGAGCAGTGTCCCTGTGGGTTTCTAAGACAGCGGACAAATTACCAGATTATTTGTGAATTTTAGCCACCCAATGGGAATTCAATGCTTCGACTGTAAACGTGAAATCAGCTACTTCCTACAACTTCAAAACAGGGAGCTGTTAACAAGTCAGGTAAATTAAACAGCAGACTCACTCCACTAACAGGCAGAGCTGTCAGGAGAAGACGGATGCGTGCAATCAGCGTGGAGCTCAGCCTGGCTCCACGGGGTCCATGCTCCTCATCCTCGGCTTGAGGAAAAAAGCACTGACTTGCTCTGGAGCCAGTGCCCAGGAAGTTCCTCCAGGAGCAGATCTCCTGTGTGCCTTTGCTCATCCTTCACTGAGATGCTCTTGCACAAACAGAAATCGGGCAGTGGTACCTACCCATACCACCCCAGCATCCTGCTTCATTTTGGTGTTGGCCCCTCCAAATTCTTAACATTGAGCAACCAAGAGCTGCAGGGGAAAAAGCTCCAGAAATTACTTTATGAGTACAAAATTACTTTAAAACCTCACACTGCCAGAGAACGGATAGAGAGGGGAAGAGCATTCAATCAGAGATCAAGTTGAGGGTATTGCTCAGCTGAACAAAGTTACTTTTCCTGAAAAAAAAGCATCAAAACCAGAGTTACAGGGGCTCATCCTTGCCCACGTGCACAGGGATCCATTAAACCAGAGCGTAACGCTCAGTGCTCCCAGCCAAAGAAACTCTGACAAGAGGAAAAGGCAGCTACTCTTGAATTTGTTAGGTACATTTATTATGGATAATTTAAATACACTGCAGAACTTAGTGTGCCATATGCACCCTTTGATAGGGCTCCACAGTGCTGTAATCAACCAGTGCTGACAATGGGAAAGGCAGATTTATTAATTCTCATTTATATATTGGTTTAAATACCGTAAAGTTAAATAAGCAGATTTTTTTTTTTTTAATTCCCCTTTCTTACTGCATGGCAGATCAGGTTAAAATTCTTCAGAAGAATCATTGGCATGAACTAATTTATATACCACTCTTTTGAAATCAAAAAGTATTCATGAAAATTAATATTTTTGGGGGTGAAACCAGGCAAAAGCATCAAGGTAGGAGATTTCTTTTTTTCTTGTCTGACTGCTTGGAACAAAGTTGCTACAGAGAAGCATATGCCATCCTCGCACCTCCTTTGGAAAATTCTTCCACAGCTTATTTCAAATATTTATGTGAGTAGAGAAGGAATTACTCTCAGCTTTCAGTCTGCAAACAATTCCCAGCAAAGTACTGCAGGAGGCTTTCAAGGTTTGGGCCTTTTTTAAAGTAGTTAAGGAGCCCTTTGCATAAATGTCAATTGGTTTTATTGTTTTGACACTTCTGCAATGATAAATATTGTTACTGAAAGTCAGCAAAACAGATGGATGACTGCCTTGGTGAATTTTGTGAAATCTCATGCTAATTAAGGGACTGTCAGGAAAAAAAAAAAAAAGGGAAGGAGAATTAAGATACTGCGTTCGCTTCTCTGACTTGATGCAGGAGGATAAATGAGCGGCCTGCTGAATCAAACCTCCTGGAATTCCAGGGCAGTTGAGCTTGGTAAGAGCATCGAGTCTGCTCCATAGCACTTCCTGATGGTGCTTCACACAAAAGCACCACTGGACTTTGCTCTGCTCTGCACTCAGATGCTTCTCTGCCCAAACTAATTTGCCCACTCTTTGCCTGCCCTGGGCTCTGCCGTGCGTGGCTCCGGTGTTGTGCCTGAACCTTGAACGCTCAGAGAAAGGATGTCTCGTAACTGTGATGCTGCAGATGGGGAGGTGCTGCTAGGGCTTGAGGAGCATACACCTTGAGGGGCTTGCACCTCTACGTGTTGCTCTTTCAAGTTTTCAGAGTACTGTTGCCTTTCTGAGTTTTAAAGGGAGTGGACGATCTCATGGTGGAAGGCAAAAGGTGTCGGGAACTCAGTGCTAAACCAGAAGGAAGATAAAACTCTCTGTGTGCATCTTTCTTGGCATGTCCATCAGGATGTAAACCTGCAATTGCAGGACAGTCATCAACCCGGTGATAAAAAAGCAGGTGGGAACCCCTCTGGTTCCGAGAGAACGGGGGCAGGAGAGGTCCCAGCGCTGGCTGGAGAGGATGGGATGCAGCACCTGGTTGTCTTTAACTGAATGAACCACAACATCAGTAAAAAGTTACAGGCTGGCACGAAATTGATTGGTTCTAGGAGGTAAAGATTGAAAAACACCGGTGGACTCTAAGGGCTGGTGGGAATGAGGAGGACCTGCCCAGGGTTTTGTTTACATTTCCAGGTTCCCACCATTAAGCAGAGGAGCTGCCAGGGTTGTTTTCCTTCCAGCAGCTTGAACTCATCTGTTTGTCTTCATCTCTATTTGCAAACAGCAGCCCAGGGCCAGCTTTGCTTTCACTTTATCCTCAGTGGCGGGGAGAGCGGCAGAAACGAGAGCCGCAGCCCATCCAGCAGCATGAGGGATGGGAAACAGCTGAGAGGGGAGAACCCTGATCTCCTGAGGAGCCCGGGTTAAACAAGCTGAGCAGGGGACCCACAAGCCTCCCTGCCAGCTTGAGAAAGGTGTTGAAATGTGGCCAAAAGTGTGCCATCGCTGCAGCCTCCTTCTTGTGAATGGGTAAAAGGATCCTGATAATGTCCTTGAGGATCCTGCTTATCCTTGATGATCCTTGATTAGAATCCTTGCTGGACTCCTAAATGTGATTTTTTTTTTTTTTTCTGAGACACCTAAGCCATGTAATGTGGGACAGCAAACTGCAAAGGACCAGCTGCCAGTCTGGGATGCAGGAGCAGTTGAGATTCAGCGCTGGATCTGTCATTAACTCATCAACAAAGTTAGTGAACGCTCATTAAGGATATTAATAGTCTTTTCCATCATCCCAGCCTTCAGTCAGTTTCTCCCAAAGCAACCTTATATACATCACCAAGGTAAACGCTGTATACGATAAAAATCCATCCATCTTCAAGAGGAAGGGACTGTTTATCACCGAGTGCCTCTTCTGTTCTGGGAACACATGTGGGTGGCTCGAAGCAGGCCATGGTTCATCTTTCTTATTCATCCCAAAATATTTCTGAGAATGTTTTAAGGAGAGCAATACCAGGCCTGGATTTGTCAGCACTGGTTACCCGGAGAGCTTTGGCAGGAGCTTCAACCCTCTGGGTGCCTTCTCCAACCAGGGCAGTAAGTGAAGAGTTCAGGGAACAATTTCTTCAGCCCAGGAGGGAATTGCTCACCAGGATGTCCCTGCACAGGTACCAGCCTACTGTTCCATGATGAATAATGATGAATAACTCTGCCACAGTGGCAGAGTCTGTCTCCCCACCTCAGCCCCTTCCCTTGCAGCAACACCTCACCTTTCCACATCCAGAATAGCCAACTATTTTCCCACTTTCATGGACTTGTCCTCGACAGACCCCTACTTTGCTTCAAGGCATCCAATTCTAAAAAGACCTTCCCACTGACATCTGGTCTCCCTGCTCCTGTACTTGGTTAGAGTCCTGTCACTGCTTGCTCAGCAGCATTGCCCAAATGCTCCCAAAATGGGCACCAAGAAAAGAAATCTCAGCCACTTGCCCTTCATTGCCATTCTCCTGGCCCTCTAGGCCTCCAGAGGTCCTGGCCTTTGCAAGCTTGGCCAGATGTTCCTTGGCCTTCATACTCATCTTCTCATTGCATTTAAAGCTTCCTTTTAATTTAAAAAATCTCATTGATATGTTGCATCTTTTTTTTTTTTTTTTTTTTTAATTTCCCAGTATGCTAATATTCCTTTCAACAAACCTTGATTAATGGCTGAAACCTCAGGAATATTCCTGGTATTCACTTAGCCAGAGCAATTACACTGCAAAGAACAGCATGAGGACCCCAGTTTGACATGCAAATAACCATGTTACACAATTAGTTGATGTGCAATTAATTGGAATAACGACAAATATAGTCAAATAAGGCTGGATTTAGGCTGTGTAAATCTGAGGCATACCTTAGGGTTATACAATTAAGAGAAGTAAGGAGACAACAGCAGAATCCTTCAAGGACAAAAAGCCTATTCCTGAGAAAAATGTTTTTCTCTTTAGATCCCACCTGGGAAAAACAGGCGAAGTAACAGGCAAAGTGACCAGACCATGACAAAGACTAGACAGACACACGTCCCTTACCTAGATGGGCTTGCACCAAGAATTACTAACGCCAGCCAGGTCACCTCACTACAGGGACAGGGGACAGGAGGACAGAGCCCAGGAAGGAATAATCTCTTAAACCTGTTGACAATCGGAGTGCAGAGAGGGAGGCATCCTGGGATGGGTGCTCCTGCCCCTGCTCCTGTCCAGCAGCACCCAGAACCCTGCACAGGGCTCCTCCATACCTGCCTCACAGGCTTGGCAAGGGTCAGTCACCCCCAAACCTGACCAAGCCTCGCAGGATAGTTTTAGTTCTGTTTTTTTATCCTTTCTTATAACTCAAGAACCACCAAACTTTCTTGAAAGAAGAAGAAAAAAAAATCCCAAGAACATCTTGTGCAGCATTGCCACAACGGTCTGCACTACGACCCACTAAAAATGAGGATAAACTTCGAATGTTCATCTGTCAATTTTATTTCCCTCCCATCTGTTTCTCCCTAGTTTGCAAGCCCAGAAAAGGGGAGAGAAAGTGGGATGCAAACACTTTTTTTTCTGCAGCTACTTCAGAGCTTGTCTTTCTGTCCTGCAGGCTGCCGGTGGCCTGTGATCCACACAGTGACCAAACCTGCACAGTTCCACAGTAACAAAATAATTAATCAGTAGGCAGGGAGCGCTGGGGGCTTCTTGCAGCCAAAGAAACCCAGGACACGTTCATCACAGGATTGTGCAGAGGGCAAGCATGCCTCAGAGTCCTTGCAACGTTCATTTTATTTTATTACTGCTTTATCTTCCTGTCTTTTTGAAAACTGCTACATTAACCCCCAGATCTTAGATACTGAGCTTAGCCAGTGTTCAAAGTTTAATTACTCTTACTGTTAATTACAATGCTTGCAGAGAGAGCTTGCCATCCAGTCCTGGCAAGCTCTGATTCCCTGCACGTTTCTAATGGCGGGATGTATTCGAGGGCGAGTTTTATGCCTTTTGATGATAGAAGCCCCTGATGGATTCTGAGTGTAGAGACACCAAGATGTCCCCCAGGAAAAACCTTTCAAATGAAGCAATAAGGCAAGATGCCCTGGAGGTGTTCTGACCCAGTCTACACTTGTTTCCCTATTCCTGGTACCTTTGTTCATGGGTTTCAATGACCACTTGGGTTCTTCCCTGGTCTCCACTTAACCTTTGCTCCTATTTTTTCTTGCCCATCTTCCCAAACACATCTTTTCTCTAAGTTCCCATCAGACAGACCTGCAGAATGGATCCTAGCATAGCTGAAGCAAATTAATTTAAAAATTGAATAGATTTTCAGGGAACTTTTCTGTATATTTCGCCAGCTTTTGATATTCTGGATATTCTCACAGGCTGTAGATATCCACATACTCTTCTGTCTTGATCAGTAGTTACCTGTCACAGCATTACTCCATTGGTAGAAGAGGGAATTAATCAAACCCTATAAAACATTCTCCACGTTCAGTCTCTTACTGGGGTTCTATTGAGAAATAAATGATCCTTTAGGACTTAAATCAATGTCCATTGAGCCAATACCCTTCATGTGATTTCAGTGGGGTTTGGATCAGCTCTTTAGCATGCACATTATTACAGTAAGTGTTATTTATCTAGAGATGATATTTAGCCTTGAAAAACGATCAGGAAAATTTTAAGCAGCCAAAGACAAATTCTACTTGATCACACGTGCAATAATGATTGATGGTAATGGAAAAAAACAAATTCTATAATGATGATTTACTTGCCTGTCAGAAAAAATTAGTCATCCTAGAGTTATGCCAAGCTCATGTGGATATGTGGATACGTACACAAACACACGTGCATCAGTGACGGCAGCGTGCGCATGTGCTCCGGGGCTGGGGAACACAATGACAAAGAGTCTTTTGCATAGTAGAAAATATAATTCACAAGGGTGGCAGCAACACTTTGCAGGGGGATGATGAGAGGAAGCATCTAATTATCAACATGTGCCATGTCAGCTCATCACTGGTATGGAGGAAAACATACAAAACACATATGCTGAGGCCTCATTTCACACTGCTAAGTGAAACCCATCTATTTTTAAGCATGGACGGTTTGACCATATTTCATCTCAAGGATTTCTGGTGATATGGAATGGGGCTGATTTTGCAGGACTCCAGTGTTGTCTATATGCTGTCACATATTTGAAATAGATGTGTGATTTATTTGTTCCAATATTTATTTTTGCCAGCCAGGCTGATATCTAACCACTTGGGCTCCTTTCTCTCTATCAGGGAGGGGTTTTTTTGCAAATTTTTATTTGTTGTGTTCCCCTCTTCCCAGTACAATTTCAAATAGTTTCAGGTCATTAATGCTGGTTCTAAACCTCCTCTCACATTTGAAACCAACACTAGGGCACAAGAGTGAACAACATCGTCCCAAGATTTCTGTTTCTTAACATAAATCAAATTCTTTTACAATCCTTCAACATAACACATTAAAATATGCCTGTCTCACCCGCTCTCTCCTGGCAGTGTTGTCCCGGATTGCCTGTGAGAGGAGCGGAGACCCCTGGGAATTGTTTAGCAGCGATTCACTGGGTCAGTGTATTAGAACAGACTCAAGTCTATCAGCCAGATGGTGACTTCAGAAAAAAATTGACACACCATTTCAAACTGATTTCACGCAAACCCTCCTGAGGGGAGCCAGTGGGAATCCAGCAATCAGATCTGTTGTGAATAAATATTACAAAATTGTCAATTACAAAAGGGATGTTTAAAATGTTTGACTGATTTAGAAGCCTATTCATTCCTTGCCTTATGCTTGGATGACGGATCTTTCAATATCACTGACTGATTGCTTCCCTTGGCCAGAGAAATCTCAGCTTTTAATTTTTTTATTGAGAGAAGTTACTGTACTGCCTTTCCAGGCTTTTATGGTAAGCAGGCATCTGAGATAAAAGCTAAGCCAGGTACAATTCAGAGCATGATGCCTTCTATAGATAGTGGCTTAAAAATGAGCATTGGACTTAATAAGGTAATCAGGTCTGAACACTTTCAAAGCTACGCAGGACCAAGATCTCTCAGGGGTAAATTTAATCAATGTACATGCAAATGTCTGCTTTGCAGAGAGGAGAAGTTGGAATATCCTTCCAAGCTATACATGATCATCAAGTTAGGTATTCAGCTGAAAAACATATTTGCCTTGCTTTGCAACTCAACGTGGAGGCAGTGTTTGCTGTCCTGGTACACATGTGACTGCTGTTGATTCATTACTTTCTCTGGCCTCTTTTCTTTGTCTTGAACTGCACATCCCGAGAAGTCATTCCCATCTCAGCAGAGCTCGCTGAGCCTTTCCCATCCTTGGCCATCCTCTCCTTCCATTGGACCAGAGCAACCCATGATCACCTTTGGACCACTTGAGCCTGTTTCTGAACCATTGCAGCATCCTCATCATAAACACTTCTGTTTCCAATGGATCTTTGATTTTACCAGCCCTACTGGACCACCCTCTGCTTCTTTCTGATGGAAACCAGATCCCTGATGTGGTCACTGTTCACTCTTTTTTCCCCCCCCCAAGCTTTCCCCCCCAGCATCTATGAGTTGGCTTAATTTATTGTCCCAGGATGGTGTCACCAGTTGTTTCTCTCTCTTTAGATCTTCATATAGTAAACAATAAAGCTCACCTCTGACTGAAACTGTTGTTCCCACGTGGCTTTTAGCTGGTCTGTGCTGGTCAGCCTTACCAGCCCTTCGCTCCCACCAGATGGAGATACTATCACTGGAAAGAACAACGAGGCATAAATCAAAGTTATTCCAGGAACGGAGTTTCAAAGGAGTTTTAAGGAATAAAATTAAATATGCAAAGCTTTATTAGTGCAGTATTATCCAATTGGACTCAAATTGTAGTAAATAATATGTGATTTATAGAAATTTGTGCAGTATGTTTCTATCCTAGATTTATCTCCATTTCTGAGGGATTATAGCACTTTCTAGCAGTCCTAACATTTCTTCCATAAACAGATAAATCTCTCTTTTAAAAAATCCAGATCCCAGGCTTTGCCTCTCCAGATTATAGGTACAATTCAGCCACCAGCCTGAATCTGAGCCAGGCCTGGAAGAGCCTTTCTCAGCAAATATTTGTCCACCTTTTTAGAGATTTGATTTGCCTGACTTGGAGGCGCTCTGGACACAAGCGGTGATGTGTGGTATTTATATTGCCTTTCGCTGCGCCCTTGTTCCCTGTGCGATGGGAAGCTCCAAAGAGGAAAGAGCCATAAAAGCTGATGTCTCTGCCCAGGAGGGATGGAAGATGACCTCACATCTGGGTGACACCTGTGGGCTCTGCCTCTTTTGCTCTAAATACCTGCTGTTCATCAGCACAGCTGTCCTGCTTCTCACTGAAGCGCCCAAGTGCTGTTGGGATAATCTGGGTCACACCGGTTCATGAGAAACCCTCACTGCAGCCCCTCTTGCCTTGGGCACACAGCACCCTCCCCAGTGTGGCTGCACCCTAGTGCTCTTCCTCACTGCTCCTCCTCAGCCCAGAAATAACATCACTGACCCATCCATACCCCCAGCCCTGGCTTTGCCTCTCTTTGAAATTTTATCTGGCTACTCCCCCAGTGAGACCTGGGACAATCTCATGCTTTGCAATGACAGTGTCATGGTACGACAGCCCCAGGCAGCCCTGAGAAGCTGAGATGGGCCCCAAGTCTCCCTCAGGCACTGGGAGCATCTCCTTACCACCACACCCTTCGGCGCTCTGCTCCTGTCCCTGCAGTCCCGTGAGTATCCAGCTACTGCTTGTTTCTTGGGATGCAGCATCAAACCAAAGGCAAAAGTGAACAATTTTGGTGGCTGTAACCAAAGTTTTCTTGCTGAGATCTGAAGCTCATCTCCATACTGTCCTGGCCACCAGGTCCATGCTTTTGCTTAATGTCCTTCCCAGGCACTGGAGAAAAGTTTTGTGGCACCAAAGCTCCATCAATCTTCTGCAGAGCTCCTCCTCATCATACTGCTTAGCAGTTTCCCAAACTCAAGAGCCCTCGCACATCCCTCAAGTTCTCTCCCTAGCCATCCCCACACCCTGCTGGAGTCTCACCGCACAGCGCGTCAGACGACATCCAGCCTGCTCGCCTGGGAAACTGCCCACCAGGGGGACTGCTGGAAATAGAGGCCCAGGGACATCAGATTAAGTTGCATGTCATCATTTCCAGGAGCCTCTTGATCAGTGGTATGAAAGGCAACAACAAAGGTCATCCTGAACTTTAAACTCAACACCGCACCCCATCCCCCCTGCTAAGCACTTTCCACCGAGGCAGTAAATCTTGCCACGATGAGAGAGAGGTCACAATTTCCAAAGAGCAGATCCTTCCCAGACATCGACTTCAGCATCTGAGCCTGCATTCAGCCAAGGGAGAGACCCAAACATTTCATTTTCTAGCTCTTGCCCAGCTCAGCCTCCACCTCCGCCTTCTTTGCCTGCACAAGACATTGAGTGATGCAGCCCTGGTCCTGCACTGGGCTGTCTCTGCAGCACAGCAGGGCACAGGGATGGGTCTGACAAGCTTGGATGGGGTGTGTTAGAGACATCCCAGGCACAAGAAAACTGAAGGGACCCAAGTCTACCTGTCACCTCAAAGGCAGGAAGATGTGGCATAATTTTTTCCACCTCTGTGCTTCAGCAGGATTTTCTGTCTCAGGGAACATGGAAGGCTTGTTGGGGGAATCAGTGTTCCCAAATCACTGCTGTGCTTTCAAAGAAACGTCTCTTTCCACAGTGGAGGGAGTATCATTACGTCATTGCACACCAAGAGGCATAGCTTGTAGCAAAGAGAAACACTCAAAGTGCAAGAAAATAAGTCGCTGGCTCCAGAAACACTTCCACTCAAAACACTCACATTTGGGTCAATATTCTGGAGAATTTCTAATAAAATGACTCAGAAATGTCCCTCTGAATGACAATCCGAAACCACTTTTGTCAGCCACTGAAATTGCCTCGCACCCTCCTAGGTCGTCTCTGAGGTTTCATACTCTTGTATGCTCTCTCTTTTTTTTTTTTCTCCTTTCCTTCCCTATAATAAGATTTATTATTGAGTTATTCTTCATGGTATATTAGCCCTTAGCCAGAGTCAGTGCTGACAGAAATGTTAGTCATTTGGGCTCTGCTTAACCTGCTAAGAAGAACTGAATTTACAGAATGGGACGAGGCTTTTTATGATTTCATTCCAGAGCCAAATCAGATAAGAATAATTATCCTCTCCTGGGATATTAGGCAGCACCTCCCCAGGACCGGCAGCTGACAGCTGTTTTATTGGTTGAGTCACTTGGGTCTGGAGTCGAGGATTAATTGTTCGTGTGTCCGGGTGGCTCCAGGAACAACAGTGAACGGTTCTTTCTGGAGATGGGAGATAATTTATTTTCAATTGTTTTCATGCCCATGATTTCAGTGGACAAGGCAAATTAAAAAATAAAATAGCATAAATAAACCCCCTCCCACCACCCTCTGCATCCATTGTCAAACACTGGCTTGAGCATTTTAGATCTAGAGATCTTTAACAGAAACAAATGTAACAGAAGAGGAGAAATGTGCTCCTTCTCAGGCAAGTCCAAGTCCACTTTGTCACCAAACCTTCTCTCTGACTGATCCACAAAGGCAGTAGCCGATCCCCAACCCTGCCCTTCTTTGGCACCCACCCCCAAACTCCTTTATTCAGAATTAATTTACTCCTGCCTATCACCTGCTTGAGATTATTCTAATGATAATGGCCAAGATCCAAAGCAAATTAGAAACAAGTGGTGAGGCTCTCCCTGACTTCAGCAGCCCTGCACCCAGCTGAGCACAGCCTCACTTGAGCCACTCTCTTCCCCCTCGACGGCAGGATCTGGCCTCCCCTCCTCGCTGGGGACACATCATCACATGCTGTGCCTCTCTGATGGGCAGAAGGGGCCCAGGACATGGGCAAGGAAGGCAGTTGCCTGGAGCAGCAGGGGCTCAGGCAGCACAACACCCACCGCCCAGCTTGCCCACATGGCTCTGCCAGAGCCGGCGAAGCTCACCTGCCCGGCCCCGGGATGTAAGTGGCAGCAGGAATAACAGTTCCCCATTCTCCAAGGATTTGTTGTCAGCTTTCTGCCCAGCACCTCTTCTCCTCCAGCTCCTGGAAAGTACGTTCCAGCCCCTGCCCATGGGCTGCATTTTGCCTGGATGCTGAAGAGAGGGATTTTGGGCTGAGGTTTGTTGCTGAGCATCACAGTTTGTTTGAACAGGGTGAGGCCCATCCACTAACCCTCTTGCAGAGCTCACCCCAGTGCTCCCACAGTTGTGGCTCATCCTGCAAATGCTGTGCACCAAAACAAGTGAGACGTTCTGGGAGAAAAAGTCAGGCTGTGTGGTGGAAGAAATTTAAAACCAGTGTTTCCCACCCTTGCCCCTCTGGCCTCTTCATGTTGTGTCTAAATCCATGGTACAATTGCTTTGGAGGCCAGGGGACTTTTAAGTGTATCCCAAGGAAAGGAAAAAGAGTCTGGCCAAACCATCCCTGGGGTTTGCTGAGTGAGCAGGAGGTCTTACATCTCCAGAGGAGCAGGATGGGTCTTTGTAGTGCTGCACCTTGAACCCAGGGGAGCAGCCCCGATCTCAAATCTGAGTTAGCAAGAACAAGACAGAGCCCACAAGGACCACAGGCAGGTATAAAATGCACCAGTTGCAGGCTTTTCACCCAGCATTAAGAGTCTGAAAGCACATAGATACACAGCAGCTCCCAGATGAACCCGGGGCCAAGGTCCAGGTGCTGCTCCAGCCTGAGGGTTGTTGGCTTTTGCTCTCCAAGGCAGACAGCTCTCTTCTCCTTTATCATGTCCCTCGTGCTCTGCTAAGGACCTTGTGTAGTGGGACATGGTGCAGAAGGTGGAGCTTGGACTTCCTGCACTTAATCAATAAGGTGGCGTGCATCGTGCCAGCACCAACTCCATCCCACCTCAGGAGACCTTTAAATGTTGTCTTAGTGCAATATGGAAGAAAGATACAAATGTGCCTAGAGACAGGAATACTTTAAGGCCGACTACATCACAGTAAACATGGAGGAGGAGCCATCACCAAGCTTCTGCATGAGCCAGGGATGTATCCATATGCCCCCAACACTTTCCCCCTAGAGCAGATAAAGGAGCTAAGAACTTTGTATGCACGGAAGAGAGGCTGGACAACATTCAGGCTTGGCACGAACTGAATAAAACTCCTGCTGAAGCCAACAAGCGTCTTTGCCCACTTCTGCCAGGGCTAACTTTGTCCCTGAGGCTATTACCCGGGGGCTCTCAGGCGGTTCGGGCGCACAGTGCTGATCTGTCAGATGAGGAAGTTATGAGGAAGCAATGGAGTGTCACAAAGGGATTGAAGAGAATTGATACGTGAGCCCGGATAATTATGAGGTTGCCAGTCCGGTGTCATTTCACGGCTGGGCTGGCTCTTTGTGGTGTATGATACCCATCAACGCAAAAATGGAAATGAAGATAAATGGGGCAATGGCAGAAGCAGTTAGATCTATCTTGCAGGCTGACTGACGAAGCTCTCTGTTGATTGAGGAACGGCATCCCCCTTCAGCAACAAGGGGTGAACTCACAAGTTGGGAAGTGTGGCTACCTACAATCTGCTGTGGGATCCACAGTGAGCCATCGAGGACTACGGTCACCAGGCTGAGCAATTTTAAGAAAGTCGTTTGCCAAATCATACTTTTGCAAGGTAAAGTTGTTGCTCTGCTGCGTCTGCTTTGTACGTTAGAGTGAGGCCACAGGCACGGCTCAAATCAGACAGTGATGCAGCTGGGCTGGAAGGACACGAGGGAGTGACAAAGTCATGGGGTGGAAATTTCAAGGTAGATAAGAAATAGCGTGAACTAAGACAGAGAGTCTTAGAGGATGTCACATGCAATAAAAAAAACATAGAAGAAGCAAAGGCTTAACTTCGAAGGAAGAAGAGAAGAAGAAATTGTTTACACACGGGAGAGAGCTTTCTCTGAAGCACCTGGTCCAAGTCTCAGCAGACACGATACTGAGGCTGAGATGGGCAGCATGACTTTCTCAAGGTCACATCAGTTCTTTCTTCCCTAGGAAGGAAGCACGGACTGCAAAAAGATGGAAACGTGATTTGCACCAGCACATGTTGCATCATCCTGAAGTTGACCTACACTCACTAAATCTTTCCCTACAGCTGTTGCAGACAGACATCCCTGAAAAGTCAGAAAATCAAAATTTTAAAAAAGGCAAGATCTTTCCTACGGAAAGAGAGCTGTAGGAATTACAAAGGAATAAAAAAAAAAGAAGGAACAGCAGAAGATTCTGTGCATTAAAAAACATGATGCTGGCAGTAAATGGATTTAGATTGGGAAATTGCTGTTGCATGTACACAGCTACTCGCAGCCTGGCAAACTCACTCCAGGACTGACAATAGAGATCCACTTTGAAGGCTCTGTCTATAGAGAGGTGCTGGAAACTCCAAGGTAGTTGTGGAGAGTCAAGTGATGGAGGGGAGGAAGCTCTAAGGATGGTTGTGAGGGAACAAGCATTTTCATTATGATCCCCAGCCCTCTGCAAAGGGGAGCGATGCCAAACAGATGATGACATGATTTATTTGTGAAAGGTGGTGCCCTCACCATGCATGAGATGTCCAGGAAATAAGGGCTCTCAGACCTCAATTAGCAAGGAGATTCCAGTGATAATGAAGCGTTGATTGCTGGTGGAGAGTGAGACCTGATTAGGGGAGCAACGGAGGATGTCTCTGTAAACATGGCCAAATCTGGGACAAAAGTGTCGGGCTGACATTACCTGTTACCCTCCACGTCTGCCCCAGTTCCATGTGCTGAGAACATGTGGGAGCATTAGATCATATTCTCTGCATGGTCTCCACAAAGGCGATGTCTTTTTGGACTCAGAAGACGGAAATTTGGGCAACAAACATGCAGCAAGTGTGCACAGTGTTTTACAGATTTCGATGGGGATGCTGTTCTGCATCCACTTCAGCTGGGAAAGAGAAAGTCTTGGGTCAATCAGAGGAGCACTACATAAAATACAACTGCACTGAAATCACCACGTCACCCTACATCCTTCTCAGCATAGGGGGAAATTTGAACATCCTCCATGTTCAGGACATTAAACTAAATGAGGAGCACTTGGGGTCCCATCTCAACCCTGCAAAGAGGAGAGCTGTTGAGAACAGAAAACATTGTCCATATTACAAGCCTAGAAACATTTAATACGAAGGCCAGCAGCTCCAGATGGTTCCTTCGTGAAGCATAACTAAGACGTTGACAAGGGATTTAAAAACTTCGCCGTGTCAATGCAAGAAATTGGAACTGGATACAGTTTTATTGGAAATGTGGGATAGGTTCCATTTCCATGTTCAATAGAAAACTTAAAGATTGAAAGGAAATCTCTCTGGGGATGGAAAATCTCCTCCAGTTCACCCCACAGCTGACAATAGGGATGATAGCTTTTCAAACCAGGGCTGAGACCTCCCCTGGGAGGAAAAACTGCAGGAACAAGGTCAAAAGGTTAAAGCTTAAATTTAGGAGACTTGTTTTCCTCATTACTTTTTAATTTCACACTTTAAAAGAAGACTTTAATAGCACAAATTTGGGGGATATTTCAATTTTCCCCTGTAGAAGGTGGTTGCATGCAATGGTTGCAAATGGTGCTCCAGGGTTTTGCTCTTTTCCTGGCAGAGCAGTGACGGGAAGTGGGTAGATTGAGAATGAAGAGATCTCATCTTCTTCAACTCACCCCATAACCTTGCAGCAAGTTATTTACCCTCTGCTGTTTTTTCTCCCCTGTAAGAAAGGGTGGAGAAGAAGTAACAGTAGCTGAAAAGGACTGGCAAGTACTTGGCGTGGTCCTCATCAGCAGAATGCCAGACTGTGTCGTGTCCCTGCTTTCTTGGGGAGGTGGTGGGACACTCATGCCTCTGCCTCATTATCTCTGGCTGTGGTAAAGCTATGTCGGCCCCAGGATGTGGAGGGTGGCTCCATCCAAGCAAAGCAGGGACAGCACAGGGGAGGACACAGTGCTGAATTAACAGCAACATCTTCAGCGCTGTCCATCTCTTGCTCGCTTTTGACTTAATTTACCACAAAGCATCCTGGCACCTACAAAACAGGCTGGAGATGAGCTAATAGGCCAGCCAGTTAACAGATCTTAGAGCTACTGTAAATGAAAGCAAGAGGGAAAAAGTTGGTAGCTTTTTATGTTGTTTTCTTTTCCCCAAAAAAATCAGATGCAAACCTTCTCTGCTCAAATCCTCTGCTCTTAATATGGGACACTGCCAGTTTAAGAGGGGGGCAAAGAAGGGATTTCCGATGCAAAATTCAGGACAGTCGAGAGGCGATGTAATAATTGTCAGTCCAGAGAGCATCCCGGTGCACATGTTCGGGGGATAAGAGTGTCACCAGAGTCTATTGTCTGTCCCCTCTCTGTTAAAGTAGAGATAAGGCTGGGATAAATCTCACTGGGACATTCTGCCCTATGATGTTATTTCATGCCACATCACCTAATAGGTGTATTTTCACACTGCTTGCTACTGCTGTGAGGCTCTGCAGCTCCTAGCCAGGCTGACAATCTCACTATATGGAGAATGGAATAGTGACGGCTAATTGATTTTACAGCAGTACCGAAGGACAGACAATGAAAGTACCATCAATTTAATCCACTATTTAATGGTTCCAATTTAGCCTCTGTAAATGCTCACTAAACTAATTTCTCTGGGTTCAGCAATCTGAAAAGCTATCATATCTCTAATCTCCTTCAATATATTCATCTGGAAAAGGGAATTTAGCCAATTCTGATGTGCGGAGATGATCTGTTAGCACAGTGTAAATGTTTATAACACGGCAATCTAGTTCGTTTATAAGGATATGAAAAGTTTTATTGGGGAGGGCACTGAAGTGGAACCACGGGATAATAGGCAGTTACCCAGCAGTCTCTGGGAGCCAGGGAGCGGGCAGGCATGCAGAAAAATACTAGGATTTACTTTAATCCCAAATTGTAAGCTAAAGTTCTGCCCAGTACATGATGCACCTGGGACTGCTGGAACAAAGAATTGTCTCCCGTCCCCCCGTGACCCAGGCTTTCACGCTACACCATGATAGCAACAGTCATTTTGTTTCCTCCAAGAGGCTGAAAATTAGTTTAGTTTTAGCACATATCTATCTCCCTGTCCAACCAAGTTGCTAGTGGGCAGCTAGTCTTGAGGACACTTTCTCTCCTGTGAGGTTTGGAGGATTTGGGTGTTGACTTTTGGGTTTTTTTACAGAGGTTTGATTTTTTTTCTTGATTAAGTCTGGTTTCCTCCAAGCCCTGGACCCCGCCGTTGATCCTCTCCAATTGACAGAGTCCCTCTGCTACTTGCTAAGCTCCCCAGTAGCCCTCAGACCCTCCTGAAGTCAAGCTGGAGTTTTGTCCTTGATTGCAGTAGGAACAAGACTCAGTGACCTGTCTTCAGAAGGGAAAATTCCCTTGAGCGTAAATGTTCATCTCCAGCAAGTCATCTCTACTTCCCCTCTGTTGGAGGAGGGTTTGTCCTCATTTCACAACCAAAAACTAAAATCTGCCACTGGTCCAGAATGAAATGTACCACCCCTGGGGTCTGGACCCCATGTAAGCATCATTCCTCCTTCTTTGTTGCCTGTGTCACAAAGAGAACAGAGATATACTGGTATCTCTGCTTCTGCTCCCAGAAAATGGTGGCTGTAAATAAAGCTGCTGTGGACACTGGAAACATGAGACAGAGTATTTCTTGCATTCAGAAATTTTAAAACTCCCATCAAGACTATTGCGGGGGGGGGCGTTCACTTTTGGGAGCAATTCACAACTTCGGTTTTGATGGTAAGATGGAAGAGATACAGCCTTTCACCTCATCACAAGAGGGGGATGACAGCAAAATATCCTTTGTCCATGTTTTTGATTTTATATGTTTTTATTCTTTCCTCTAATAATTGCCACATGCCAACATGACGGCAAGAAAGCACCTACCCATGCAGACAGGCATACACAGACCTGCCTCTGTGCGTAGATGCACGGCAGCAGCTCACAGCACATCAGAGGAGCTCTTCATCCCCAGCTTGCCACCACCATGCCCGGTTTGGCCTTTCCTGGAAATTTGACAGGACCCATATGGGCATCCAGGAGTGGGGCTGGCGTTAACCGGCCTGGGCTGTCGAATGTCTTTTCTGGGAAGAACACTTCTGGACCGCAGTGGCTTTGTAGTTCGACCATTTTTTTCCCCCTTTTAAATTCAAAGACAATTCCACAAATGAGCTTCTGCTTGATTAGTGTTTTAATGAATATATCTGGATACACCACAAGTCCACCAGCCGTGACTCCAGAGCCACAGGCTATGCTATCCAGATGCTGCCTTTGTGCTGTCAGTTCGGGGTGTTAATGTCAGATACGCCAGGGGAGCGAGAAGGGCAATAGTCAAGGAATAAGCGTCCTGCGAGACCGTGATTTTCCCTGGACCGAACTCTCCAGCTCCAGTGCAGGCACCGCAAAGTCCAGATGGGCGATGAAAGGCACCAGGCCGTGCTCCTACCCGTCTGGGACCCAGTACCAGGGCAGCTGGGACCTCGTACTGTTGAGCAGCCCGACCCGATGCTCCCACTCTGGGCAGCCCCTCTGCTGGAGCTGCAGCGCAGATTAATTAGCTCCTGTTTGTTGGCTGTGCTGTGGATTGAGCAAGGGCCGCTCACTCACCGAGTGTGGCCATGATTACTTTGGATGGGGAAATCCTGAGCAAGGTATCGCAGCGCATGTTTCCTTCTGCTCCTGGACTGATCCCTGGAAAGGGACACCACATGAGATCGTTTGTGGCAGCAGGGCACGTTTTTTTCCCTTGTAAATTATATTTAACATTCCAGAGAACTCTATTGCATTTGGTGTTAGGGTTTATGAAAAAATCTGTATTTAACTTCAAGCCCTGGTAAACATCTTTGCTTATGTTGTTATGTGATTCTTTATTTGAGTATTTCGATTTAATTTCACAGTTCATATACCTTAAAGTTTTGATTTTTTTTTTCCCCCTCCTCTCTCATTCAGGGAGAGCCAGGGCTGGCCAGGGACTTGCCGGCCTCTTCTGAGTGCTGCTCTCTCACAGGGTGGGTGACCCTGTGCTGTTCCCTCCGTTCGCACCCTTAGAGAGGCACTTGGGTATGGTGAGCAGTCTGGAGACTCTCAAAGGATGGGCAGACTCTGCATCTGAGCCTACTGCCATCCTCAGTAGCTTTCAAAAGCCAGTCATCTGAAAAAATGTCATCCCTGGGAACTCCCAGGGCTTTCCAAGATGGGAAATGCATAGGGCTGAATGTGAATCGGCACAATGGGGGCTGTCCTGGGCACCCCATCCAAGTTGGGTGCCAGGAGTCCATCCCAAAATCTGTTGAAATCTAGGGAAGATTTTCTGCTGGCACCAATGGGCTCTGAATCAAGCCAACAAACGCATCTGTCACCGCTTCAGCTTCAACAGAGCAAGGAAGATGAGGATGAAGAACCAAAAGCATGGCAGCAATAAAGGCTGCAGGAAACCTTAAATATGGAGCTCAGTAGCAAATGCCATCTAGTTGGCCTCCAGGTGCCAGGGCCTGGCCAGAGAGCATATAGATTATTTTGATAGCACAACATAGATTAGTACCTTGGGTTGTGCTGCTTCTACCTCTGCTTCATCCTCCCAATCTCAGCAGGGATGCTGCACGTTCACCACCTGGAAATCACCTGCCCAAATTCTCCTGCAGCTTGACGGCAAAGGGGAGAGAAATGCAGAAGTTCATGCCACTTGGATGATTCATTTAGAACTGGTGATGCTGCTGCCCAGAAGACAAGAAATAGTGATCTTGGGTAACTATGGGGATTTCTGCAGTTCTGGTTCTATCTAAAAGGTCTGTATGTAAGGTCTTGCTTCCTTGTTTATCCACTCTTCTCATAGGATTGTCTCCCCCTAGACTCAGATGCAGCACCATTTTGGCAGCTAATACATCCACAGCTGTATATCCACTTCTCACCACAATTTACAGAACTCCCTTTTTAACTTGAGCCTGTGTAAAATGTCTGACTGATGATATTGCAAAACAAATAATAAGAAAAAAGATTTAGAGTTTTTCTGGGAGAGATTTTCTTTTCACACTTGGATTTTTCCTCTGACTTTTGCATAGACAAAACTCAATGCAATGTTGCTGAATCAGCATCTGTTTTAAGAAGACCTTATGGAGGAGAAGTGACCTTGTGGGCAATCCCATGCACACAGGCCAAACCAACAGGACACAATACCTTGGCACTTTTGACCAGATGGATTTTTTTTCTTTCGATCTTGTACATGGATCCTGTATACTGAAGATCTCCTGTTTATTTCAACCTGCCTGGCTCACCAAATAATCACTATTTGCATTTCAAAGGACTTTCCCACAAATGCACATGTCATACTGATGCACAACTTCATTTCCTTTGTGTGCTCTAGACTGTAAGTTCCAGCCTTGAATATGAAAATCCTATCCTGGAATGCCAAAGGCCTCAATAAATCCAGCAAAAAGAAAGAGTTTTTTATTATTCTTGAGTAAAATCAAAACAGACATAACTCTTGGTCAGGAAATGCACCTCTCCAAGGAGGGGGAGGTTGAACTACATCCAGAAAGGGTGAAAGAAATTGTATCTTCACCTTTCTAAATGAAGAGTCATGCTCTACTGCTCATCTTTGTACAAAATTCCCATTGACACCAATTTCACTTATTTATTGATTGGGGTTTTTTTATGTGCTCAATGCCATAGCAACGGGCTGCGTTCCATAAATTAAATGCAACATTGCATTAAGTTAAACTTCTCACGATGGAGAACACACACAGCGCCCAACCCTGTGCTGCTCCCAAACACTGATAAATAAAATTGCAATTATCCAGAACCAAGGAAATGCTGGCAATGAATTGTGAAAGGCAGTCAGTTGGCGCTTCTCTTGGTGGACGTGCACAGCACCTCCGTGGCACACACGTGCTCACAAAATCACACGGAGCGTGATCCGTCATGGAACGAGGCCCTGAATCTGCAGTCGGCGGGAACATTGCTCGGTTTGCTGCTGGTGTGATCCTATTTAGCTCCAAGCTACTCCTCACATGTGTAAAATTAAGCAAATGAGGAAAGAGAGAAGTCCTGGATCATCAGAATAACTCCAGCTCGTCTGCATTTATGGGTGTCATTCATTTTAGTGACATCATTGCTCCATGGTAACGAGTATATTTTAGATTAGAAAAATAGATGGCATGAAAAATAGATTAGTTTTATTTAGATAGATTATATCATTATATAAATAGATAGACCACTCTATTTCTACTCATCTTCCACCTCCTGGTTAATAGGACATAGTTTTATTTATAGATAGAGATGCAGGAAATGTTTCTATGTAAATGTTTCATAACTCTGTCTTTTGTTTTCACAGGTCACCCAAATTGTACTCATCCAAGCTAGGTAATATGTCTGTGCAAAGAGAATAATATTTTGGAATTGTCTACTTGGACACAAATCCAGGGAGGCTTTGAGAACAGTTCTACCTCCTGTGTCAAGTGTGGGAGAGTGAGAACTAGAGCCAGGTCCTGGAGGGACACCCAGGGACCTTCAACCTAGGGAATTACTCATTTAGGCTCTACTGAAAAATAGCAGGGATTGGGAAGGGAGAGGAGGAGGGCTTCTGTCTACCCAAGCTGAGTAGGCACTGAGCACCCAGGACGTGCCGTGTTGTTCCCACCGCATGGTCAGAAATGGAGAGAGAACCCAGGTGCTGTTGGAGGGGGGGATCCTATCCCACTGGCGGGTCCACTCGTGGGACTGGGACCCACAGACTTCATCCAAGCTGTTTGCTGGTGACATCCCAACAGACACCTTGTTACCAGATGGCATTTTGGGTACCCAGGCAGAAAGGGATCCTGTTAATATCTCAGTCTCACTTTCCCCCCTGCCACTCTCTGGATGACATAGGCAACACCCTAAAACCCTTTCCCACTCAATCACCCACCTCAAATCCTCTCTCTTAAAGAAACACATGTCATTCCCCTTTCACAACAACTCCACGGAAACTAAAACCACCACCCAGGCGGGATGGAGCATTTATTACGCTACATAAAGCACCAAACCTCCCCCCTCAGCACCCACTGGCCCAGGCTCATCCTTCCTCCACGCAGGGCGCCGGGGAGCGGGGACGCGCGCGAAGCTGCCACGGCGCCGGCGCCTTCGCCGCGCGGCTCAATTACAAGCAGACAAGGCAGTGTCACATGTGATTCACAATGTCGATTTCATGCTCGCCGTAACCATTTAGGAAAGAGCTGCGGAGGTTTTACATTTGATAAGAAATCAACAGTGTTTGTGTTTGTAAAAAAGACCGATCACGGAGTGTGACAGCTCCAAGAGATTGCTGCGGAGCATTGACTGCACGTCTGTAGTCTGTCATGGCCCCATAAGTATTTATTTCAAATGTTGGTGGGTTGTGGAGGTGGTGGTGGTTTGTTTTTTTTTTTAAGCCAGGACGTTTGAAAATAAACTGTCAGTCTCTATTTACAGCTGAACAAGTAGAAAATACAAGGAATTTTAGGCTAAATTGTCAGTTAACAGAATTCAGAATAGAAAAAAAATATGTACAGTGCTTGCTGGTTTATTACCCGCTGGAAAGAGAGTATCGTTTCTAAATTTAGAGATACAGATGTCTCTCTTTCAGGAAAAACAGATTGTCTATATAGCATATTTGAGGTGCCTTTATCTTCCTGAATGCCCCCATACTTTGCCTACCCCAGCACATTTGCTTCCAATTCCTAGAGCATTAGCTGGTAGGGGCCTGGATGCAATCCTAGCTATGCTGGTGTAGTTTTTGTCATTTTGATAGAAACGCTCTCAGTTTAACGGCAGAGCTGAGATTGGAATCTGGCCCCTATATCCAAGGTCTGACAGAGTTTTGAAGCCAGGTGACTGGGGCCAGATACTCATTTTGGAGACATCTGGGTTTCTTGAGAGAGCCCAGATACAAAGGTGTTCCTCACTTTTACGCCAGAACAGCAGCCTCTTGCATACTTATTAAATGACTTGTCCTTGCTTAAATTTCTGAATCTCTTATCCACATGCAGGAAGAGCCTGCATCAGTTTCCAGTAACTTTTCTTGGCAGCTTCATGATGCAAAACTAGGTACCCAAGGCAGACAGACAGGTTTGGGTGCAAATTTTCCTGCATGGAATTTTCCATGCAGGAAAATTTCCGTGTCTGTGTCCCTCCTTTTCTAAACTCAATACAGGTCTGTTGAACCTTACTCAAGTGAGTCTGAAAACTTCCTAGCTCCTCTGGAAGGAGTCAGAATAGGAAGTACTAATATATACTGGGACTCACACATTTCATCAGAGTATAAATAAGATTAGGCGGGAGCACTCCCAACTGCAAATGTCCAGCTTCAAACCACAATTAGGGGCCAAATTTGAACTATAACAGTCAGTTATTGCCTATAACTAACCCCTGGCTGCATTTCAAGCCTGAGATGTCTCAAAAACACAAGAGGACAGGTGCTATCATATACTAATAAGTGCTTCATTTCTTGATGGATTCTCTGGGTAGTGAACAGCATCAGAGGAAAGAGAGGAAGGGGAAAAAAAGAAACATAACATGAAACATATATATTGGGCCAAGACTTGGCTGGAATAAATCTAAGCATCTCACAGTTCAGTGGAGCGACATTGGTGAGCCCTGACTGAGGATGTCTCCCTTTTAACACACTTTACAGTCTGAGATCATGTTGTGGAGAAAATCATAGACCCAGAAGGAAATAATTCTCTGCTCCATCAGCTCTTGGAGGTCTTGGATACCACTATGGAAAGTCATGGGCTTTGTTTGAATTCCTCCTTTTTTTTCACCCAAAATACTGCCTGTAAAGTCTGGTCTGAGGTTTCCATTCAGATTCATGTTCTCAGTAGAAAACAGGAGACACTGTGTGGTCAGTAGAGCCAGCATGCCATCCCATGGTCTGATCCTGTCAATGGATGGAGGCATCACCCTGGGGTGTCGACACAACTGAGCATCTCAGTGGTACAGCCCCAGGGTAGAGCCTTTGACTTCCACACAGTTACTGGTCTCAGCAAAGCTCAGCTCAGAGATAGAATTTGTCATCTCTAAGGCACAGGGGTCTGTGCAATGTGGTAGCAGAGCTACTCCTTCTCAGCAGTTTGCCATCCCTTCTCCTCTATAGCTGGGACACCTTTTATAGCAGGTAACAATGCATTAACCAAGGCAGAGTTAATGCCGATCTGCTTCTGTCATGTCTGGTCAAGGAATAACGCATTTTTCTGTGTACTTTAGGCAACATCCGTCTCATATGCATCGCCCAAAACATACAGGACTTACATTTGTGCACTGCTGATTCAACAGGAGTCTCTGCTGGCTCCTGTGGTCACTGTCTTCTCCCAGGTCTAGCATGGACAGCTGCCTTTGCTGGGACCTGAGCTGAGAGAAGAAAGAGAAAATGAAATCAAAAGATGCAAAGGCTCATTTAGGGCGGAACAAAACTGTTACAAAAGCCTTCATTTTACTTGTTTTGGGATAACTGGTATCTAGTGCTCGTGCTGCTGAAGGGTGGTGGATTCCTCTGCAAGGTGCTGAGTGTCCGTGCCGTGGTGCTGCTCAGCTGTGTTTCTGGTGTGGCAGCTCCTGGGACTCTACCATGATTGCTTAATGACAGAGATGTTTTTTCCCTAAGCTCCAGCTCTCGAAATCTTGTGAATAGAAAGAACAATTTGGATTTCTTCCAAGCAAATTTCTGGTTCATGGTTATGGAGAAAAACTTGAAGACATAAAGCCTGCAGGCTGAGCAAAAATAAATATACATATTTAAGGGAAAAAAAAACCCAGAAAGTATTTCAAATTAATTTCTTAACATCTTGCACATCATAGGGCCATGTCATGAATTTCTGACTCCAGCTGTTGGCTACTGGGGGTTCCCAACTGTGCAAACTTCTCTATAAACTGAGGTGTCTCTGCATTTCTGCCAGATGCATTGCTGAGCCACTGCTGGAGCAGCTTCATCCATTTCTTGCTGAGGTTTGCCCTAGGCATGCTCCCAGCCTGCCTGCAGTATCCCTGTCCCAACCTTGCTTCACCTTTCCATTCCTTAGCATAACAGCTCCGAAGGCAGCGATGCTCGATGCACCCTGCCAAGAAGAGATGTTAACCTGAGTTAACGGGCTTGTCCTCACCACGAGCTGCTCCCGAGACCCTTCACCTCTTCGCCTGTGCTCCTAGGTGTGCAGCTTCAGCCTGCAGCCTCCCCAAGCCCAGGGAGCTCCCAGACCAGTCCCTCACTGAATTCCCTGCAACCAAGAGAAGAGTCCGTTTACTGCAACTGTCTTGTCAAAGGCCAGAATTGGAGCCTGCCTGTTTGCAAGCTGTGAATTTTCTCCATGTTTATCCCCTGAAGGGGTTGTTTGTGGGTTTATTGACTAAATAAAGGTATTGATTTGTTAAGAGCTTTTCTTCCTCCTTTCAGCGGGAAATATTGCTATCTCTTTCCTCTTCTCTGTACTCCAGGTGAGAAGTTCTTTTAGTGACAACATAAATTTCCATCTCTGCTTTCCTCTGCTCTGTAAACAAGTGTTTGCCTGTCCACAGGGGTTAATTTGACTGTGTTAAACACTCTGCAGATCCCTCTTGGGCTCTGTACTTGCAGACCCTTGCTCCAAGGGAGATCCCCAATGTTGCCGTGCAGATGCCCTCCACCACCCACTGCATTTCTCCCACCACCCATTGAAAGCTCTGTCCACACAAGCAACGTCAAGATCAGGGTGTTGCAATAGCCTACACCAAAGCCTCATGACTACGCATTGCTTCCTAAAACAATCAGACCAGACTTTCCACTGGGAAAAGGATGAACTTAAGAGACTGTTTTGGGGCTAACACATGATGAACGCTGTTAACAATGAATGAAGGTCATATTATCATTCCTTCACGGCTGTTTTATTGGGCGAGACACTGGTTATTGCTTGCCATTGTCATGCAACACTTCAGTGTGCTCGTGTCCATAAAGGCAAAATATTTTCCTTTCTAGAAATTCATGAGCTCTGAAAGGCTCCCCATCTTTCTGGATGAGCTTGGCATGAACTCAGGGAACCCTTCTTCCTAAAGAGAAAATGCAGGTCTAAGGGAAAACATACAGAAAAGTCATCTGTTTCTGGGCTCTGCAGAGGTGTCTCCATTTTTATAGACTCCTTGTGCCCACGGATGGGTTTTTTTTGCCTTTTGTTTCCTTGAAATCCATCCAAAGTCCCAGCCACAGGGGAGGGAAGAGAAATAAGTGATTTGGTTTACATTGTATTTTCAACTAGAGTACGATCATCAGCACCCTGGGTCAGACGAACTTTCTAAATCACACCGTTTAAGGACCCTTCACCATGATCCTCCTTAGGTTAATTCTCCCCTTCTCAAGATTATGCTCCAGCAGTGAAACAAACTATTTTAATCTCTTGGGATGCCAGAAGAGATTACAACAAGTCCCATTAATCTTTTCCTTGGCTTAACTGTGAGCCATAGCAGGCTTCGGAGGACTGTGCCGCAGCCAGACAGTCAGCTAGAGAGAGCAAGGCTGCTTGGCCAGCAGGTTGTACCAGCAGTGTGTGCTGCAACCAATCCCACCGGGCTGGATCCGTCCCGTTTTCCCTGGGGCTGCTTGATTTGAGCGTCATGCCATAAAGGAGTTAATTTTCAGAGTATTGCAGCACTGTGTGAGCCTGGGGAGTCAGCAGGGAGCAATACAACCCCAAGCCCATGCAATACTTTGGAAATTCGCTCTTGTGTGCCGTATCCCTCAAAAGCCTCCTGAGCTGTCAGCGTTACAGATCACAGGGAGGTTGGCTGTGCCGAGGCACCATCGGGCAGTTACTGAAGGTCTTATGAAACTGTAGAAAACATATCCCAGAAGGTGCTGTGTCAGCTCCGTTATTTATAAAGCAGCAGAGCTCCGTAGGCAATGGAAACATAGCTAATGCAATGCTGAGGCTGTGGTACCTCTTGGGCTCTTTCAGCATCTTGGCCTTGATCTTTGCTCCACCAAAATCAGGGAGGGGAGGGTGTCCTTGGCCTTTGCAATGCCAAGACGCAATCCAATCACAGAATCACAGAATCGTTATAGTTGGAAAAGACTTTTAGGATCATCAAGTCCAACCTTTATCTCTGACTCTGTTCAGAGAACCCCTTGGATAACATCACCACAACACAGTGCAGCAGCAGCATCAGGTGAGTGACCCCAGAACTGAACAAGACACACCCCCCAGAAGACAAGGGGCATCTGGACCAGGCACTAGGCTATCGCTACAAAAAGCACCAGGGCTGTACTTTCATGACCGGAACAGACACAAATGCTAACACACTCCTGCAAAGTATTTATCCTCACATTTTCTGTAGCAGGCACTTTACCAGGACTGATTTGAACACAACTCGAATACCTTTACAGTAAGATTTGAATCAGTCACCCAAAGGTTTGAACCGTCCAGTTGAGTGGCATAAAACACCAGTTATGTAGCCAACAATTTTCACCGCACTGCCCCAAGAGAAACCTTTACATCTGATCCTGTGGGTCACGGCGGGAAACAGCAGGTAAAAGCAAGCTCAGGAATACTGCCTACAACAGCAACACAACATCTGCTACATCAAACGTGCCTCTGGATGCTCGAGCCCGCCGCTGAGCTGACTTACTCCTGCCTTCCGTTGGTGTGAGGGATGAATCAGGCCCTCGGTGTGCACGGCGAACATATGTCCCAGCAGCTGCCGGCGAGCTGTGCTTGAACCCAGTTGTGTGAGCAGCAGGTTCGGCCGGGTTTCATCAAACCCAGAGTGTCACAGAAGGCATTAATAGGCTGTTTGGTGCATGTTTGAAAGCACCTAGAGGATAACCGAATCACAAGCAATAAACAGCGCTGGTTTAGAAAGAACAAGTCATGCCAGACCAACTTGATAGCTTTTTTTTTTTTTTTTTGATGAAATTACAAAATTAGTAGATGAAAGGCCTTACAGAAGATGTAATGCATCTAGACTTCAGCAAAGCGTTTGATATTGATCCTCACAAAATGCTACTTGAGAAACTAATCCAGACTGCCTTAGATACGAGCATTAACAACAGTGTGGATGGAGAGGCATCCGACGGGCTGTAAACAGAGGGGAAGAGCTAAAGGGCTGATACAATGACGTATAAGAGATGCGTCACAGGGCTGGCACTTGGCTTAGGTCCACAGAAATATCTGTATGCGTGGGTGACAGGGAAAGGGCGATTCAACTACAGATTGACCTGGTAAGGACTTGAACAAAGACCTTCCCAAAATATGTGGCCATGGCCCATAGGGAGTGGCACAGTCATTGCTGAGGTGCTGCTCTCCTCACTGGCTTGGAAACAAACTGGTCCTGCCTCAGAGCTGATTTGTGGCTAAGACAGGCGATGAAGGTCACCAAGACCATTTTTTTAAGCAAAGAGTTGTTCAGTCTGGCCGAAGACTCTATGACCAACCTCCCTTGCACTCAGGGCTGCTCTTTCAAATATATATATTTTTAACGCTGTTTCATTTTTGCTACAAACTCTGCTCCTGCGCTTAATTAGGACTGCGGACAGAGAAAACTTTGGGAAGTTTTGCTGTGAGCATAAGAGGCAGCTGAGGCAGCCATGCTTGCCGGGGCTGACAGGGGTTGCCGGTTGGCCTCGGCACAGTTCGGCAGCTGTCACATCTCCCTGCCAGATGAGGCTGACCTTGAGCCTGGGACCCTGTAGCAGGAAGTGAAACGCTTGTCTGGCACATGAGTTGTAGAAAGAGCCCCACTTTGGTTGTCATTGGCAGAAAAACTGACACTTTCTGGACTCTGACACCCTCGTGATCATGCAGGCAGATCCACAGGAGCTCAGGTTCTGGCATCCCAGCAAAGGCATTGGTCTTTCCCATGAGGTCCAGACTTGCTATCCAGGCTTTTATTGAAGAAGCAAATTGGAAAAAGTGCTTTGATTATCACGGTCTTTTGCAAGACTGTCATTCTTGCCACCTTGTCCCATCAAACAAGAACATAACCCTCCATAGAAACCCCCTCAACAGATAAAGCCTACCTGGGAAGAGAGTGGATACATCAGCCACAGGTTTCTCAGTTGTGTACACTTCTGCTCAGTTCCTGGTTAGACTCCGGTCTCTTGGTGCCTGCATCCTGCTCACCCGCTTTTATCCTGGTCCTCCAGCTCATTTTCCATACAGGAGCAGCCTGTTGCCACATGCAGCCCATCCTACTCCAATAAGTGCCCCAGCCACTGCTGATTCCACCCAAAGCAATCCCAGGTGCCAACAGGTCATTTGTGATCATGACATGAATTTGATATTTACCATATGTTTTTTTCAAGCCTTTAATTGCTTCTGCACCTATAGAGATGTTGATGGGCACGTTGCTAAAAAGGGGAGGAAAAAAAAATAAATCAGCTACATCAAATCAAGTAAATAAATTCTTCAGCAGCCTGTTGGAAAAGCATTCAATCCAGGCATGTAAACACACTTAGCAGGTCAAGCCTTCAATCAGCATCCACTCTCCATGCAGGAAGTCAGCAGCCGGGTGAGGTTTCTCCAAGCTGGCAGGAGTGGGGTGGCACCTCCTGAGTTCTTGGAGCAGGGGTGGACAGGTGGGAAGCAGCTGTGAACTGACGTCGCCTGGGTCCCAGCAGCCCCTCTGCTGACCTTCACCTTGAGGAGTCATTCCTGCAGGGATGTCCACTGAGGCTTTTCAGCTCCAAAAAGATATTTTTTATTTAATCTAAATGTGAAAAACCTCGATAAACCCCTAGTTTACAACATCCCTTAGCTTCATGGTCCTTCCCAGGCATATGCCAGCTCCTCGCCTACCCAAGTACTCTTTTGCAAAGCTATTTTGCATGGTTGCAGCACCCATCAGATACTCATGCATCTCATAGCCAAGGGGCCAGAGTGGCTTTGCCAGCCTTCCAGCAGCACCCCATCCCTTGTGGGGTTCACATGGCCTGCTTTGATTCCTACATCTGACAAATGCGTGCTCCGCCTCTGCCCCCTAGCTCCGGATCCCACGTTCCCCATCACTAGGCCAGGCAGATATCATCTAATTGCTGGACCAGAGACGGGGGGCAGCGTGTGGGGACTGGAGAGGGCCAAATCAGGTTTGCTTCCCTGATAAAACCCAGGAAGGATTATGGTCTCTTTAAGCCTGTCTCCGCAGCCGCGCCGGCTCCCCGCGCACTGACCCAGTCGTGTGCTGTATTAGAATTGTAGAGTAATAAATGAACAGTGGAGGGGTTTGTAATGATGATTAGGGACTGAAATTGGTTCAGATTTACAGTGTCACTCAGGAGCGGAGGCAGAGGGGGAAGGCATTCTGCGCGGCCTAATGGATCCATCAACTCGTTTTGGCTGCTCGGTGGGCCGCGCAGGGTCACCAGGCTTTCCGCTGGCAGCACAAAGCACTTCAATTTTGTTAGGAAATGTATCAATTTAACTGACTTGAGCAGCGCACAGCAGAAAAAAAAAAAAAAAAAAAAAAAAAAAGGGGGGGGGGGGGGGGGGGGGGGGNNNNGGGGGGAGAGAGAGGGGGGGAAAAAAAAACCAAAAAAAAAAAACTAATGAATCTGGACTCAATTTTCCGCCACACTGCCTCTGCGAACTGTCGGAAACAATGTCTGCGGTCGGGGTGAAGGCAGCGCGGATAGGCTGCCCGAGCGCCCGCCGAGCCGGGGAGACGGGCTGCCTCCCGCCAGCCACCGGCCAGGGCTGCCACTCTCCTAACAATGATGTCATTAAAGGTAAATTGGCCTCTATTTCAGCAGGATGATAGTGCTAATTGAGTGGGAAAATATAATATAGGGAGCTGTTGTCTGCAGTTAAAGGGAGGAGGGGGACAGATTAAATGGCCTACAATAGTGGGTGTCAGGCACGGCAGATGTTGCTTTCCGCTGATAACTGCGCTGACATATCTCGAGCTTGTCAAGGCTGAGGTTTTCAGAGAGACTTACAGCAAAAGGCGGCAGATGGCCCTCCTGAATGGGAATGAAGTGCTTAAACAGCCTGGCTGCTGAAGGCAGCTAGTTTGTAAATAGAGGAGTCGGAGGTGTCTTATTGATCCCGCTNGGGCTGGCAGATGCTGTTGGATGGTAGCCCGGGGTGGCGGGGCCGAGCGGGGCTCTGCGCTGGGGATGCATCGCCTTAAAAGTCACAGATGTCAAACGGCAGGACAAAAGTCAGGGCAGTGGCCAAGCGAGCGGGCGGCAGGGCTCGGGCACGGGAGCGCAACGCCGGCATCCCCGGCAGCTGCACGATGAGGACCGAGATCCCTGCCCCCCTAAGCGCCCCACTGGCAAAACCCACCCCAAAGCCATCCTGTGGCAGAACCCGTCAGCAGCCCCGCTGGGCCAACACGTGCAAAAAGCCGCGAAGTGAGCGCGGGTATTGCAAATATAGAAAGATATTCCTTGGAGATGTGTGTCTGTGGGGGCAATGCTCCTGCTGCAAGGTGTGGTGTGTGACACCGTGCGTGGCGTTCAACAGCCTCTGCTGCTTTGAGCCACAAATGGGCCTCGGTGTACAGCAGGCTTACTGTGGATAAACTCTTGGTGAGACAAGAGTTCTGCTCGACTCCGTGAAGTGACGCCTCAGCTATACTGGGATATTCTGGGAAGTTCCCTGCACCTGGGATGTGCTGCATGCTGCAGGAAAGAGTCAGGAACTGCACAAAAATCACACGTGTGTTGCTGCTGTATAGATCAGTGGTACACACTCATCTGTGCACTTACGGCGACATCACACTCGCTACACTGAATTTTGGAGGATACCAAAGGATGCTGTTATGGTCCATTAACACTGCCCTTCTATAGCTGCCCATTGGAAATCTTGCAAATATATCTCCCCAAGGCACCCACCAAAATTAAATGGCATACGTACTTGTCTCACATCCAGTATTGAAATCACATGCGCACATAAATCCTCTCCCTCAGTGTGTGGGGCGTCACCAGCCACACAAGAAGTCTGGGACATGGGGGCAGGAATGCCCCGCACATGGGCATGGGCAGACCCAGTTGCCACCCCCACAAAAGGCAGACCAAGCTGCAAGCCTCCAGGACTTCTCCCCAGCCAGGCCATCCCGACGCTGTTCCCTGTGTGCCGATGCCTTTCCCATGAGCCTGTCTAAATATAAACAAGCGCACATGCCTGCTGTTATTAAATCTATCCAAACATGTAAGCACGCCTTTCACAAAATCGCACCGAGTCTGGCACAAACACCTCTCTGCTTACAAAATGACATAAATTGTGTCTGTATACACAAACACGTACCCCGATGCAGCTGGGGAAACACGTTGCTAATATCCAGATAGACAGAGATTTGCCACTGATAAGGTTACGGCCACGCTCCCTCTCCCACACCCCCTGGGACTAATCCTGCTCTCCCTGAAGTTGGCAGGGGCTGCTCTGGTTGGGAATCCTGGACATCGGTGCAGTTTTGGACTGTGTTCTCACACAAACAGAAAGCCGGTGCTAAGCCTGCTGACTTGTATGGAACTAATTTGAGGTTCAACTGTCAATTAAGGATGTGTCAAGCTCATATTTCCAGGCTGCTGAACGAACCAGCACCAGCACTAAAATTCTCTACGGAGACCTGACAAAGGAGCAGGCCTGGAGACCATCTGGGGACAGGCGCCAAGAGCTTAGCACATGTCACAGACACGACCCACCGGTGCTTTCACCCTCTGCCAGCAGTCACCCCACTGCAAGACACAACGCAATGACCTTCCTGCAAAACTGGTCCTGCAGACCAGAGGCAAAGGGTGGTTTCCAGCCCCACATGGGCTCCCCACTCTACCTGGGCATCTGCTGTGCTGCACATAGCAAAATCTTTCCTCCCTGGGAAGGATCTTGGTTTATCTCCATGGGCTCTGCTTCACGGGATCAAGACGATGCTGTACTACTCCTTGCTCTTTTCTATCACCAGCTATAAGAACAAACAGGTACATTGAGCAAACATTGTTGAAACAAGGTGGTTAACCAGATTTAAGGCCGTTTCTAATTTGAAGACTGTCAACAGACAGATCCTTCTGAAGCTGTGAGCAATGTCTTATACGGTCATCCAATACTCCTTTCTACAGTCCAAGCTGCTGCCCCCAGCTCACACCAGTGGCTGCAGGGGATGGCCCATGTTTCATACAGCACAAAGAGGGAGCATCAGCTGCTGGTCAGGCCACTGCTTGACCAGGGGGAGGTGACAGTGGGACCCAAAGCTCTTTCTCTGGGGCCAGGACAGTCTTTTTGATGTCCCCTCCATCCCCTACCTTCAAGCACATTGCAGCCATTCCCTTCCTTCCCTGCCGTGTCCCCTCTAGTTTTCCCCAGATCACATCCTCACTTTGTTAGGTCCGTTGTCTCTTGACAGCCCATTTTCTTCCTTCTTTAATGTGTTTTTGCCTTCCCTTCTGTTATTTCCAAGTCATTGTTACTGACAGTAGCCTCCAGCCCTGTCATGTCTCTCTTCTCCTCTCTGTGTTTATCTGCTCTCACTGAATTGGTCCTTAAACTTCTGTTTCTTTGCTGCTCAGACAGCTTGGTCACCTCCAGCTCTCCCACATCCTCATTCTAGTGCACCCATTGCCCACAGGCATTGCAGGCAGACAACTCCAGCTGAATTTTGCCATGGCTCTGCTGGAAGCCAGGGATTTGTCTGCGGTTCCACCCATGAGAGGAGGTCCCTGATTTTGCACAGTAGGCTTGGATGCACTATCAAAGTTCAAGCACAAAAACAAATATTGGATGGACAGATATTGAGCCAAGACCTCCTGCTTCTCACCCAGCACCATGATTATTATATGATGTCTACAAGCCTCTGTAAACTGCTGTTATTTGGTATCAGAAGCTCTTCTGACTTCAGCACAACATGCTTCCAGCTCTCATCTCCACAGAGGTGATGTTCTCCCCTCAGTGTCCTCTTGCCAAGTGGAAAATGGTTAGTGCACACAGGAATGTCCTGCAGGGTCTGTGGGATTTACATCAACTCAGTGGCCATGTTGATGCCATGGAAAAGCCCCCAAAGGAAAAAGAGGTAGATGTGTCTGGTACAGGTTGATGAATGCTCTAACCTATCACCAAATAGCTCACAAGCCCTTTGAAAGCCCACAGAACCTTCAGAGGTGTGAGAAAACCACCTTGGACCTCTTCACCACTTCAAACTCATTGGTCTGAGTTGATCACCCCCATGGATACCAAGGAACCCTCCATCCAGAGGATGGGGTGTCTCTGCCTCAGTTACACACACAGTGCATAAAGAAACTCCGTCTGCACTGAGGAAGAAGCTCCTTAACGGGTAGCCCAGCATTTACAGTAATCAAGAATGATTCAATTGACAGGTTTGTGTGGTGTTTGTTAATTTACTTGAGATTCATTCCTGGGAACAGCTGGCTGTATCCCAGCAGGACTGTGACTCTCACTAGCCCACCTGCTGCTAGACAGACGGGCTTTGGGTACAGTTGTAGTTAAAGTTTAGCAGGCAGATATTTCTGGCCATTAAAAATTGAAAAGTTCTTCAAAGACTCACGTGCAGATAAGATTTTGGAGGCAAAGACCTTGGGTTTGGGCTTTGCTAAATGGTTTCACTTGAGTTTCTAGGGTGGTCAAGGAGCTGAGGGTTTGTTTTGTCAATTGAGCACTACTAGTTGAACTACCAGGGTCATGGTACCTAAAGAAGAACTTATGAAAGAGTCACTTAATATTCAGTTAGAGGATCTGTCCTGAAAGCTTTCTACAGGAGTTAAACTCATAAGGGAATTAGACACCCAACTTTTCCTGAAATTCAGTGGGAATGGGCACGTACCTCGCTGCTTTGGAAACCTCTGACCAACCAATTTATATAACATTAATATTTGTCTTCCTTTAAATTGACTGTATTCTTTTAAGATATAATTAGTTTTCCTTTCTAGTGCCCATGTGGCCATGAGTCTTTAAAGTGAATGACAAAAAGATGTATTAAAAAAAAATACATCATTATTTCTCAGAAGAATCTTTTAAAAAGTCATAACTAGGTTTCAACAAAATGTATTCCCCGCGTACAGAATATAGATCCCTCCTAGAAATTCCAACGAGTGATGAGATGTTCAGAAAGGACCACTTGGCCCCACAGACCCACAGGGTTGCTGGACCCTCTACTGCAGCCAAACCCTCAACATCTGCATCCCTGTCAGGAATTTAGGGGGCAGGTTTAGGGTTGTCTTCCCCAGTGAGACGCCAGTAGCAATATCGGTTACTCAGAGCCCAGCCTAGAGCCTCTGTGACCACAGCGTACCTGCCACCAGTGATGGGAGAAGTGCTGCATCCCACCACTATCAACAGCATTGGTCCTTGGTCTCAGTCCAGAACAAGGGTCAAAAGTCACCAAGCCAGAGAAAAATTCCCACAGTGCTTGGGGCAATTCCCTCTGCTGGGCTTTCCTGTCACTAAACTACTGATTAGCTATTGATTAAAACATCTATTAATCTTTATAAACTATTTATAAATGGAACCTTAACCTAAAATGTGACCTGTACAACATTGAAATAGAAATCATACTTAATATGGATTTGTAAGTGAAAGATGTAAGTGAAACACCACCTCATAACCCTAAGCGTGTTCATTACACGTCGGGTAAGGAACATTTCCATTGAGTTATATACTTCTGACTTTAAGTCCTCACACATCTGAGAGAAATATGTAACAGCTTTGATATAGAAATATGTAACTGCCTTGATCCTTGTGACACGCCTGTACTTCTTTTGCCCCAAAATACCCTGGGCTGCTCCTCTCTGATCCCCTCAGCTCAGCGGGGCCGCGGGTAGGAGCTGCCCCACCTGGCACTTACCTCCCTTCTCAGGTGTTGGCTGAAGGACCAGTTTGCTCCCATCCTTCTGCAGCACTTCGATGTCTCACATCAAGCCCAGGGCCAGCAAGGCGGCTGCTGGAGGAGGTGGTGGCAGCACTGGGCTGTAGCTATAAACTCAAACCAACGGCACTCGCTGGCGAAACATCAAACAAGGAACTTGCTACTGTGAGATCTCAGCCGACTCCATTAGTTACATGGCACATCCAGGAGGGGTAACCAGCTTGCAATGTATGAAACAATTAATCACTGAGATTGCAATGCTCTTAATGCTGCAGGCATTTCCTATTAAATGTGCGGCACAGGTGCGGGTGCCCCGCGGAGGAATCCTGCCTGCAAACTTTGGGAAACAAGGACATGAACAGAAAGCCAGGCTGGAATTGTGTTCTCCAGGCTTACAAGGCTTTCGTGATGATCCCACTCCTGTGTATTTCTATATGTGTTGACCAGTAACCCCCAAAAGTACCGCTGCTCAGAGGGAACAACAGAGCTGAACGCACTGTTTAGCGTAGGGATGCTCTCTGTAGCCTGGCCTGGGATGAGCTGAGCCTAATCTGGCCTGGCTTATTTGTGCTAACGATGTCGTTCACCAGCAGTCTCTCATTCGCCAGGGTTTGCAACATGGACCTCAATGCCTTTCACTTTGCCCCTATTTCACCAACAGTTTTTGAAGCTCTTGACATCACTTACTTTATGGTATTTTCATTTCTTTTTCCAGCAAAGGGACAGGTGACACAGCAGAGGAGATACTGCTGTCACATATAGTTGCAACTAGAGGCTTTACAACATTTACATGGTGATTTTTCCTGTCTGTAATGAATTCCATGTGCCCTTTGAGAAACAGGATCAGGGAAGGAGGAATGTGGCCTGTTGCAACGGGCCAGGAGCCAGGGCTCTGCAGCACATTCCTCTCCAGGTAATGCCATGGCAGTTGTGGGCAACAGGTATCACGATGGGACCTAGACTGGTTGCATAACTGCAGGCAAATAGCTGAACCACATTTTTGTACCTCAGTTTTCTCATCTAGGAAGGAGAATTTGTAGCAGCACAGGGCGGGGGGGCAAGTGTAGTTGTGAGGATTAACAGAAGGTTTTAGGGGTGGAAAAAGACTTCACACCAAGTCAGCTCTCCTCCATAACCTTATACTTCACCAAACCCCTGAGCTACAGGTTGTTTCCAGCCCAAATGGCAGAAGAGGCTTTTGTACCTCTGGCCCTGCCAGTGGATTGCAACAGATTTACTGGGTCACATTAATTTCTGAGTGTTTTTGGAAAGGACTCTACAGCAATAATACCTTCACCCAGAAGCTGGTTGCACTAAGAGAATAATGAAACCCCAAGAGGAGCTGAGACTCTTTGAAACATCCATGGCACAGGGATTTGCCCCCTATACTGCTTTCCTATTAATAAGGGATCGGTAGCATCTCCTCTGCCAGCAAAGCATCCTGCACACATTCAGGCTTCCAGACACCTCTCCTCCACAGCATCCAATGGGACTCTGCTCCTGTACAACCACAAGAAATTTGGAGAAATCCTTCTCTACAACAGAGATGCTCCAGATTTACACTCTGCAGAACTAGGAGATTTGGCCCTGTGATTTCAGCTGGTGTCTCGTGAGCCATGGGCCGAATAGGAACTGTAATTGGTGCAATTCTACATCTTCAAGGCTATTAGATCCTTGTAGCTCCCCATCATGCTGTGTTTGGAGTAAATAGAGAGTGTTTAGCCAAGCTGAGAGATCCTCTAATGGAACAGACTGTTCTTCCTCTCTTCATCTGCCTGTCCCCACAGCTTTGTTATTTAAAGTCAGGTTAGAGAGAAAAAAAAAAAAAAAAAAAAAATCAGTAGACAGGTTTGGTTTGGAAGCCGGAGGACAGGAAAAGTTAGAGATATTTATTTGACAGGGTCAAGGTTGCTGCTTTTCTTTTCTCTTTCCCCAGGTCCCATAGGTGTTAGACTGAGAGACATTTAATCGAGGGAGTAGCGGTTTCATATCTATAACAAAAATCAAATAATGCAAGATGATTTACTCCCCCTAGCAACCAGGGAGCTTACCCTTAGCAACCAGCCTAGCCTCAGGCAGCGGTGTAATCAGCTTGAAAATATTTCAATTATTGTGTTGATTTTAGTGGATTTGAGAAGCGCTGTGCGGAGAGACCAGGCACATTCTGCCCACGACCTGGAGAGGAAGATATTGATTTAAACAGGTGTCAGAAAGGAAAAGTGGAGTAAATTTAAATGCAATAGGAGAACAGCACATTGAGTGTGGTTCAGTGTGGGGGTGACATTTTGCTCATCGCCTTGAATGAAAGTGACTCAACTGAACTAGAAATTTCACCTTGAAAATCATCTCCCATCGACACAATCAAGAGAAAGCCGTTCGCCTTCTCTTTTCCCTAGTCTGAGGGAAGTAGCGGGGGGGGCCGGCACCTGGGTTTTCGAGAAAATTTTGGGGAAAGTAGTTATTAGAGATACACAGGATTAGCGTATCCCGCTCAACAAATTAGCAGAGTGGTGCTAATTTGGGAGAGCAATGGGGCAGACAAGAAGGAGAACATCTGCAGAGGGTAGGCTGCAGAAATCAAGAGGAACTTACTACGCAGAGAGATGCTGTTCACAGACTCCAAGCTCCTACCCCTGGAGCCAGGAATTCGGTATCAGCACCAGACCAAGCTGCAGCTGGTAGGGTTAGCAGGAGCAATGACCCAGCAGGTCTTGAACCTCAGACTGTATTTCTCCTCCTTGCACGGCACAGGCCAAACCCCGTTGTCAGTAGCAACCCCACAATCCCATAGAGCAGCGTCTTGGGATGCCTCTGTCCTCCTTCAGCTCCCACAGTGTAGCTTGCCCAGGCTTCACGGCCCCGATCTGGCATAAAAAAGACAAATCAGATCCTGGTCCTTAGGAAATTTGTCCACTTCCACTCCACCCTTTGCTGTCTGCCTCCATATATATAAGAGGCTCCCAGCAAAGCCCCAGGCTGCTCCCTCACCCTCTGCTCCTACGTCGTGTACTAATCATGCAGCTCCTCGCTGCAGTAAGAGCCTGTGTGTAGTTCAACTGAAACCAGTGGCATCTTTGTACACGCTGCACTGACGAGCTGTTTTCTGATGCAGCAGAAGCCTGTAGACAGTGTACTGATAATAGGGTTTCATCTGTTCCCAGCCAAGTGACAACTGACATGCCATGTTCTGATGAGCCTCTTCCCAGTAGGGTGACGCCGTGCATAGTGTGTATTAAAACCCCAGTTTTCCGCGCTGCAACAGTCTGTACTCAATCCTACCGGTAACCAGAGTCACAGCAGAGCTGAATTTTCTGTCCAGTTTACGAGGAAGCTGTTTTCAGCCTGCCTCTGACAGCTTGTGTGCAGGGCACTTCTCACCTGGGGCAAGAGATGGCTGCACAGTGCAGAGATGTCCAGCACAAGGAGATCAAAACCTGGCAGAGCCGAGCAAGTCACAGTTGCAGAGCCGGTTGTGGGATCCTGTGCCTTGCCCTGGATGCTGCTGATGCATTCTGAGCTCCCATACCTGCTCAGATCCATCCTCCCCCCAATAGCAAGGAAAACAGTTAAGAAAAGAGCCCCCAACATTCTGTGACTCTGTGAAATGATCTGCAAGGGCAGTAGGGACGAGGAGGGCTCCTTCCCTGCTGGAGCTTTTGGGGATCCCGGCCAGTTGGCTTTGCCTCAGTTTTCCTCCCATTGTCAGAAATTCCTTCTGCACTTGTCGAGTGATCAAGGTGAATCGCTTTTGTTTGCGACAGTTCACACTTCTCTGGGTTCAATTTCAAAGTGGCATTTTTAGAGCTTATCACATGCCATTTATAAATGTATCAGTGCCTGCTCAAAGGCTCGGCGGAGAGAAGGATGCTACATCCCTCCTCCATTTGACAAGAACACAAGCCCTGCACAATCTTCAGACAGCAAAGGGCACCGTCTTATCTCTGGCTAGTAAAGGGTGTATCTTGCCATTGCTACAATCTCTCTCTTGGTATAAGAAGAGCAAAAATCAGCCTTCCTCCTGTATTTTGACCCTTTTGGAGGCTTCTCTCTGTGCTGTAAACCAAACTGATTCCTAGATTGTAGCTGCTAGGACAGACACCTCCAGCTAAAATGGGATTTAGACTCCAGCCATGGTAATCCCACCCCACACTCATGCACCCAATGTTGCCTTGCTGTGAATACAAGGTGGCTTATCTAACTGCCACGAGGGAAACAGCCACGCACTCATCCCAGGGAAAGAGCCTTCCCATGGGCAGTTACCAACAAGCAGCCACCACGTTACAAAGCTTTACCTCACAATAAGATTCCATCAAGCTCTAAAAAGGAGGAGAAGCACATCCAAGACATCATTCCTTGGCTTAGTCAGGGTCTTGCAACAATCAGAGGACTGCTAAGACAACATTCACTGCGACTAGAAAACACAGTGACGCCAAGGAGCAGGCGAATTATGTTGTGCCTGGGAGAGATGCTGGGCAGATACACAGCCAAATACCCTCACACCACCAAGACCAGTTTAATAAAAGCACACATTTTAACCTTGCTGACTCTTCCCAGGTGGGTGGGATCCTTCCCTCGCTGCTTCCAGCAGTTCAAGCAGAGCCCGTTTGATGTGCTGACCTGCCCTCCACAAGCATCTTATACTCTCTATCTTTGTTGGATTGGGGTGGGGGGGGGAAAGAAAGAAAAAAAAAAGATTCATATTATTTTTAAGCCCATTTGCTGCCTTGCTCTGAAATATGCAGGCTCTTCCCTGAAACGTACCTTCAGTGTAATCCGCTCTTTACCAGAGTCTGTAGTCGCTCATTCACGCGTTCCTCAGCCTTCCTTCATTATAACCTGTTGCTTGTCAGAAACCTTAGCAGCTTAAACTGGACTGCTTCTTTGCGTGATAACCATAATCAGGGCTTTAGCAGGCAGCTTTGCAGAATCAGCCTGCCCTGCACCCCTCCCACTCCCAATTTTCTGATGGATAGGTGACCACTCAGGGGCAAAAAAAAAAAAAAAAGTACCTGTTCACCTGGAGAGCAGAACATATTGCATTTTGGGGGGTAGTTACTGCAAAGTGAGTTATTTAAGCAGTGCCACACAAGCTTTCCCAGGCTTAAATTTGCAGAACTACTGTCTTGGAATTTTGCCTTGTTAGTATCTGTAAAGTTATTAATAATCAACAACCAAATCGGAGTAGGTAAATACACGGGGATATCTCCTGTCATTGATTTTTGGACAGAATACCCCTCTGAAATCAATGGAAAGCTTTGTTTAAAAAACAGTGACATGCTAAGGGCCGCATTTCTTAAACAGAAAGAAGCACAAATCCAATATGAGTTTATCTACCAGCTCTGTCTCCCAAACCTTATGTTTCTGTCTTCTCAATCCCATTTTCCTGCAGTACAATCCGAGTAACTCCCATTGACTTCTCATCAAAAGTCAGTCTTATTTTCTATCGCTGCTCTTTAAAGGGAATTAGGCAGTTGTTGTTATCGTGCATTTGGAGATACAGATCAGGAGGTTCAGGTTATTCTGCCTTTTGGCTTAGGACTGATACGTTGGACAGTCAGTCTGTATGAGTGACAGATCAATTCATTCACTTTTGGAAACTTTCTTCCCTTGAATTTTAAAGGCTTCAGTTTGATAATGGCTGTATTAAGCCAGTGTTTGCGCTTGAAATAAGAAACTGAAATAGGAAATGCATCATCCGGCTAAACATTTACCGCTCGATGCCAACACTTCAAACTGCAAAGGCCATCCCAAATCATAAAGCTCTCCTCAGCCACTCAGCAGCTTAAGAATCAGACACTGATTTAACTCTGGACCCGATCCAAGGTCTCTGGGAGTCAGTTGGTGGCTTTTCTTGCCCTGGCAGAGGCCCGAGAGTCACTCTAAGGCTCATCCCTGGGTTACCTGGAACACACAGTGTTTGCTTTCTCTGGCCGGTTTCCTGATGCTGCCACATGTGATGACAGTTTTCTTTGTGCCTGTATTACTGCTCATGTCTTTGGCTTGACAAACAGCATCATAATCCCTTTTAATGTTTTGGGGTTTTCTTTTCAAACTTCCCAATCAGGCATAAAGCTAGAGACCCATTACTCAGTCCAGCAGCATCCCTGCTACCGAGGCTGCCAGCTCCTACAACCCCTCTGCGAACACCACTCAGTTTTGCAACAGAGACTTTCAAGGCAGAGTAAGACCTTTGAGTATGACATCAAGATTTAGACTTACAAAATTCAGGAGAGGTGACATCAATCCTCCTCATGGATGTCTCCGTATCTGCTGCAGGGCTGCGTGAGGCAGCTGGGCAGGGAAAAACCAGACAGGTCAGCATAGCCATCAGCCACAAAAAAATTTGGTACAGGGAAGAAGTCTTTATCCTGTTATCTGGACTGCAGATTTTTCAGACTTGAGGCTGAGCCCCATCCGAGCTACTGAGAGTTCCTTCTCCACCTGATCTCCTTATCATGTTCACGGGCTGCACCTGGAAGCCAAACCCACTGAGGAGCCAAGATATCCACCTGGTGTCTCCGGCCTGCTGAAGTCCTTCTGCCACATCTTCCCAGCCCCTGTCTCTGCACCAGTGAGATTCAACCAGCTCAGGTGTGCTCGCCTGCATTAGACCTGTATTTCCTTTCCTGGGAATAAATTCTGTGGCAGCTGCTGAGCAGGATACAGTTAAGCTTGGATGCTAAGGGCAGTCTGCTCCACCCGCTTCTCTCCCGGAGAAAGTCCGTGCACAGAGCAGAGAGAAGCAGCAGGAACTTTCATCACCAACATGCAGAAGGCACAAAAGCAGCATCCTTCCCTGCGCTCCCACCTTTCTCCAAGTAGAGATGGTAGTCTTCAGAGGAAGAAAAATAAGGAAACCACAAACTGGAACCTCAGGCATGGCCAAAGGAAGCCAGTGGAAATGTTCCAGTCAGGAAATAAATCCAGCCAAGCTGTAAATTGCTTCACTCAGATGCCTTCTCTGACACCACCATGGGCCCCCTGCACTATACTGCACACTGTCAGACTTGCCACACATAAAATTGAGACCACAAGCATAAAAATAGAGTTATGCTTTGCTTTGATGCATCTTGAGCACTCCAACAAGCCAGCACCACAAGGAGAAATAGGGTTTGTCCCTGTTCCCTTCAGGAAGAGGTTTCAACCAACAAACTACTTGCATTATATCCATGTCAGAAGTGGCCACTACACAGAAAAAAGAGCCCAGGGGACCTTTCACAGAGGCAGATCTTCCAAGAGAGCTCTTCGTTCACCGGTTGTAGACCCTTTCACAGAATAGGTCACTTTGCTCTCCAGTTGTGGGTAGCCTGTGTCTCAAATTTCCCCAGTAGAAATAAAAAAAAAAAACAACAATGGAGGATTTGGCTGCTGGGAAACCCCATCCATGTTTGCCCTGGACTTTCTAATTGCACTCATCTGCTGCTTCTCTCAGGTTATCTTCCTGGCTTCTCACCAAGACTAGAGGTTTTTTCTAGGATGTGAGAGGAACCTTGGCCAACTCTAGCTGGACTGTTTGTGTTTTATGGATGGCAAAGGGGTCTGTCTCCTTGGCATTTCCAACTGGCCTAAACCATCCAAGGGAACCTTCCCCAGAAGTATCTGTCAACCTCTGGAAAACTAGAAGGGTTCTATGCAAATTCAAACTTGTTGTAACAAGAAACAAACAAATAAAAGAACAAACAAACAAACACAACTCTGATTCTGTTGGTTTCAAATGGTAACTGCACCTGGCAAGGACCTTTCTCCAGTCCTGTGTTCACAACACATGGCCCCCTTGATTTTGAAGATGTAAAGGATGAGAGCCCAGCTTGAACACAGTGATGACCTTACAAAATCCAAAATAACAACAGTTTCTCAGTTACGTTTCACCAGCAGACCTTTCCAAATAACTGAGATATCTTAGACCACTCAAGTACACACCTGAAGCTGCTCAGAAATAATCTCTGGCTGACTTTTTGCTACAGACACATCAACACTTTGGAACATAAAAATAAACCACCCAAAACTCCAGAAACTCTTATCGCAAATAATCTCACTGTCAGAAAAAAAAAGAAAAAAAGCAGCATGATGTTTATTAGAAAATTGCATTCATATGTAGAACCTTTAGCATCTTGGGATGAAAACAATCACTCCACGAAGAACAGCAAACTTTTGGTGAGAAGGCATCTACCTTCATCACGGCACTGCCACAGCTTGGTTTGCCCCAGCAAGCTGCCCAGTGGAGCAAAACTGAAAACAATCTATTTCCAATGCTTTCAGTGGGTTCTTCTTCTGTCAAGGATTGCTTTGTTCCAGGAAGGAATTTGGGATTACTCTCAGTAAAAGAAGGAACCATAGCTGCTCCTTCATGTCTTGTAGAAACTTAGCAAGGAAGAGAGAAACTTTTTGTAGCCTGAAGAATGCAGGATATTTAGGCCAATTCTGGCAATGCTGAGGCCGCAGCTATGCCGTAGGATCCAGGAAGCACCCATCTCCTGTGTGTTGGTATGAAATTTAAAAAGCAGCCCTCACAGGTGGATTAAACCCAGACATCCTCCTTCAGCCATCAGAAAAATAACACTTCATTTTTCTTAGGAACCAGATGTTCCCTACACAGAAAACATTTAAAATTGATAACAGTTACGTCAAACTCTACAGACCTGTAATGGTCTTTGGTCAGAGGGAAAAGAGAGCAAATAGAAAATATACAGGAGGAAGCAGGAAAAAAATCATCACTCCACATCCTCAGCTGTAGCAATGTATTTGGAGTAAGCATTGAAGGCTGCAGCTCCTGGAGGAGGCTGCACCATCTCTCACTGAAAACGAAGTGAAATTATGTTCCACATCAGCTGTCAAGTAATGGTTTTGAAACCTTAAACAGAGAATACATTTGCAGCTATTAGCATGGTATGGTCATGGTTCGTATTTGAAGGTGAAACCAGTTTGTAAGGAGGGAAAGAAAACATTAATTCTATTCATCTTGAAAGTTACTTTAACTTTTCAAAATGCTATGGTAAATTTTGAAACTTTAAAATTAGTTTCAAGATGAATAGAATTAATGAGTGAATTAGAACTGGTACAGAATTGCAATAAATAATATTCGAAACCTTTTAATAAGCTTTGCAATGATTAAAATGAATGGATTTTTTTTTCTTTTTGCTATAAAACTGGAGCTCTTTTAAGTATAAATTGTGATAACGACTCAAGAATTTCCAGCGTCAGGTTTTTCCATTACATCTCAGCTTCCACAGTTGATCTAAGGCTTAAAGAATAACATTCAAGCCTCACTTTCTAATGATGAGGTGTTTGACACAGAAAGCAATCCTAATCGAGAAGGCTGCTTGCCCGGTGATTGCTGGCAAGTAGAGCTGAAAGAGACAAAGAAACATTTTGCTACCAAGTCTCCTAACGAAACCTCCTCAAACCTGGGACTGTGAGCTATGAACAGGAATCCTGCTGTCAGAAACACTCAGCAGATCAGACCCCTGTTTGTAACGACGCCAGCATTTGTTAGAAGTCTTCCTTCTAAAAAAAAAGACAAGATTCTTAATAATGCTGATTGGTGGAGCACTAATACAATTAATACAGCTGTATTGGTTTATAATACTGCGGGTCTGGTTCAACACGTGAAAATCCTCCTTTGAAACCAGGTTTGGAAAATTTAAAACTTCTTCACCCGCAGCACCTGCCAGGTTTTTTAAGCCTGCAGCCTTTCTGAGTTTTTCTGGGATCTCTTTCCATCACAGCTGAGATGGCTGCTGCTGTCCTGTGAGTGGTTCTTCGAAAGTCTCGCACCAAGTGCTTCCTAGACAATTAGCTGTAACTTCATTTCTCCCAGTGTTGCAGAAAAACTCATCTTGACATCCAAAAACACTGTAGCAAAATTGTCTTTTCCTGTGTGTTTAGCCGTTCTCCTTTGCATACTCAGGGAGAGAGAGGCTTTGCTCACAGAGGTTCCCGCTAGGACAACTGTCAGTCTTCATCTCCAAAGAAAGCCCCTGCCATGTCTAGCTTGTAGGACACCCTCAAAGACTGTTTCTTCTTCTGTCCCTCTTTATGTCTTTTGTTTCTGCTTCTCCAGGTAGCTCTGTAACCCACTATCACTTCAACCATGCCGTATTGCACAGCCCCAGTTGGATTTTTCTCTGCTGCTGCCCCTCCAGTAAGTTCTACCAGTTTTATGTTCCAGTTGGGAAGCAGGTGCCCCAGGCTGGCCACTGCTCGGGCTGACCCGTGGTAATCTCTGAAGAGGATTGCTTTCTCCATGGGAAGAAGATCAGGACTTGAGCCTGGTCTCTCCAAACTGGTTCCCCAATTTACAACAGGAGTATTTGACTGCTAATAGCCTTCATCACCATCCTCCATGTCAGCAGGTTTCCCCTGAGGTTCATTGCTGCCCAGGGAACAGGGCATTGCCTCTCTCCCACCTCTGCTGTCTCTGTGCTAGCTTTACTCAGCGTGACGAAGCGGGTGCTGCTCTTTGGCAGCGACCCCATCTCCTGGGCATCCACCACTCTCTAATGAGCTTCTCTGTGATGCCGAGATTCATTTTCAAGATCCATCACATCTCCACGGCTTGTTTCTCCTGTTCTCTCCAGCAAGACATCACATGCTCCTCCTCAGATCAACCCCTTTCTGCTTGATCAATCGTTCCTCCAATATAGCAAAATACGACCCCGCTCATTTAGCTTTCAGCTCCACTTCCCCCACCCTAGATGTGAGGATGCAGCCTGAACTGTGCTTTCTTTATTTCTTAGTTTTGCATGAGAGCCCGTAATCCACTCAGAAGCAGTTTGCAATAATTCCACATGGGAAATGTCACCCAAAGTAAATTGCATTGCATTGACTTCCTGGGTGCTCACTGTGCTGAAAGCCAGGCAGAGGGAAGGACGGAGCTGTTTTCCAGGTGTATTTATTTCACTAGCCTGGACAGCTCGTAATCGCAGACAAACTGTTTGTCCTTGACTCCTGTCTTGGCAAAGGAAGACTGAACTTCCCACAACACGATCCATATCACATCAGATTTGATATATTTCATAACAGCCTTTTATTCTCCTGTCTTTGTTCATTTATTTATCAATCTGACACTTTGCTAGATATGTGGCTGTCTTTCCTTTTATTCACCTGTCATTATCTCCTGCTCACATGTTATAATACTTACCTTTTTTGTGTATATTAAAAATAAAGAGGCTCTTGCCCTGCGCTTTCTCGCTGTGGATTTTCTCTGTTGCGCTTAAAGAGCAATAGAACGGATGGTTTGCAAATCCTTTCTGACTTTCAGTGATATAAATCGTCACTATTTGGAGCTTCCAGCCTGCCTTGAAGCACTGAAAGGCCCTACTGCCACCCACGTCTGCGCAGCTGAAGTCACACATGGGATGGTCTCCAGGCTTTCGGGACCAGGTCTATAGAGAGGGTACTCGGGAGCAGAGCAGAAGAGCATCATAAACACCCAGGCACCATAAATAAACATCTAGCAGCTTTCCATGATCTAATCCGCTGTGCTAACCTGTGCTAAATCCCACGGGAGGGAGTCTGAGGAGTCTTCCCTACCACAAACCACAGGGGCTCGTAGCCGGTGAAGATGATGCGGTACACGGCAGGGCTCACTGAGTCTCAGGTGCAGAGCTCAGCCTGCTCCTTTAAAATAGAAGTTGGCTTAAAACTTACAGCCAAATACAATCACCCTCTGCTTTTCCTCAACCACTTTACAAAAGCGGTTGGATTATTCCATCCTGAATTTTTACTGCTGTCACAGAAACAACTAAAAATATTTAACTTGTTGGTTAAAATATTTAACGTGATTTTGACAGTTCGCCAGCTGCTTAAAAGTAGCTAAAAAGGATGGTAAAGGCTGTTGCCGAGTTTAATAAATATGAGTATGTGTGATGTTTGTTGTCGGAGAAGTACATTTAGATGTCTGCTTAGGTTAGTATCACATATGCTAGAACACATGTTCGTATTCTGGTGCACATCTATAATTGTGCCCATTTATCTTATTGTAGTTTAAAGTATCAACAGGATAAATAAAGGCACTGTCTGTTTTACTTTGAGCAGGAGAGAGACCAGGCTATTTAAGTCAGTGAGAAAATGTAAAACGCTGGAGATAAAAACTTTCAAGGGTGGGGAAAATTACTTTTTAAAATAGCATAATCAAGGACATCTTTGCTGTGGAAAGATTTTTGTTAGAATGAAGCAATTCAAAAGCTTCTACAAAATGGATGGTAGGAAGAGAACAACGGCAGAAGCAGGGAGGTATTCTGCCTGTGTCTTTTTTTTTTTACAGTCATTTCTAGGCATTAATTTTCCATGTCTATTAAAACAAAATGCTCTTGCAGGTTTACTGTCTCGTGACATAGGATCCATGCACACGCAAGGAATGTCAGTGTTACAGGTGCAGGCAGGTGAAGGTGAATAAGGTGTGGAGGAAGCACAGGCAGGACTAAGCCTGAGGCACAGCTTAACCACACTCAACAAACCCAACGGGACAAATCCCTCACCCAAAGCATAGGTGATGTCCATACACCAATACTAGTTGGAATGTCTCACATACCACCACAGATCAGGGCTGGGGACACTGCCTACATGTAGCTCCACTCAGGATCAGAGAAAAGCTACCAGGACTTGGCTTTTCTCCACATTTGTCTGGTCCATGTTGAACACAAGGCACGGAGATTTGCTGAGATAGCATGAAAATATTTACCCACCCCATAAACATCTTGAAGGAAACAGAGCAAAGGTGCAGGTTTAGGTCTTTAAAAAGAAATATCCTTCAGGGTATTCCTACTGCAAACTAACCTATTACACCTGGTTGCTCTGGTCACTACTATGCTAATCCAGATGTGGAAGGAAGCGATCAGCCCACTCTAACTCTGGAAACAACTGTCCAAACCCTTGATACCAGCCACGACATGCAGAGCAAGGAAATAAAACAGATCAGGAATTCAGCATTTTGTGGTCTGGATTTGTGAAAGCAATGATAAATTAAAAAGGATTTAGGAAAACTCTAATTGCAGGAATCAGTCTTGAGAGACAGAGCGAGACTCACAGACTTCTTTGATGTTCAAACCATAGAAGTCTTCAAATTACAGAATGAGAATCACTTTGCAGCTTGGAAAAAACTGGCAGTCCAGAAAAACACTGAAAATCATCACCAGGCTTCAGTGAGAAGCAAAGACAAACTGCCAGTGGCAAAATAAACATTAAAACCAGGATCACCGGACAGACATAAAATGTATTTTGAAGGAGTAGACGAAGAGTTTGATTGTATTTGTGACTAGACACGACTGCTCACATGGTGACACTGGATTTTCCAGGGGTGATTTTTCTTGTCTCTTGTTCTTGCAGATGAGGTTGGTGAAGGGAGCCTTGGCAGGACAAACAAGGCTACTGAGGTCCTCCAGTTCTAGTGTAAACTATTTGAAATGAAGGAGAAATGACAACAAAGGGGGTTAGTAGGTGCTGGATTGTCAACCTGAGATGAACTGTGCCAGTTGTATTGAGACATCTCCCCTAACCACATGTTAGGAGAGTTCATAAACTAGAGCGAAGGACAGTGAGCATCAGCAGCTGGATCTGCCTAAGACTTGCAAGGCCCCTTTCTTGCCTAAACTGATCATAAATATATCCAGTGGAGCATCAAGGTTATTTTCCCTACACACAGAGTCAGCATCAGTCAAGGCGAGAGCCATCCTGGAGCACACTAGGTGCTCTAAGAAGATCAGAGCTATTTTACGTGGAATAAAATACAATCCTGCAGGAGCTTCTTGCAGCCTGAGTTATGCAGCAACCACAGATGACAATTCAAATAACACTGGAAAAAGTAATCCCAAACTGGGTTTTGAATTCCTAGATGTAGCAAGAGCTGGAAGCCTGAGGAACGCTTCTAAATCATCCATGTGTTATGGATCATCACAAATGTACCAGCATTGCTGGAAGTCTTGCAAATGATGGAGGCTCAAATGAGGGCTCTATCCTGCAAAATAAAGAGTGGTGCCAAGACCACAGCTATTCAGACACTTTGCCAGAATAAACCACCTTGTGAGAGCGAGCCCTTGGCTGCCAAGAGAAGAACAGTTCCTGGAGATACAGGGATGGGGAAGAGGCGGCCGCTCTGAAAGAGCTGCTGGAGACTCACCTCCTTCCAAAAGAAAAAGGAGATGTTGAAAAGAGAGATAGGCCCATCAAGCAGATTATTTTTAGGAGAAAGAGAAAAGCTTCCCGTGCCTCCGGCTGTCTCCAAGGCTTTGGGGCACTGCAGCCAAGCCAGGGTTTGCACCGTGGGTCTGCAGGTGCCTGCTGAGGATGGTACGTGCTGCACAAGCAGTCTGGGAGGAGCAGAGGGGAAGAAGGAGGGAGCGGGGAGGCGGGCAGGAGATGGAAATTGTGCCGTGTCCTTCTCCTATGCCAAAAAATGAGAAGAAACTATAAACCCCCTGTTTTCAGAATATAAAAAGGTTGTGAAAATAGGACTCCAAGGGCTCTGCAAATGATTATGCTAATTAGATCCAGGGCTATTCAATAGCACTGAAGTGATGCTCAGAAATTTTGAACTACAGTTTTTAGTGTGATTACAGATGATATTAAAATTCTATTAGTCTTCACTTAAGTTGTGAATAAGTGGGATGGAGTAATGAGTCCATACATTCATGAACCCAAATATTTTTACTGTAGCAGACATTTTAGAGTGAAAGTATCCCCCTTTTTAAAATAAAAGCAGCTTTATGTAACTACACAGAGTGAAACTACAAGCAGTGAAATATTCAAAGATTACTGATTTTTCCACATGGGCCCAAGTTTTGAGTGTTGTTGTAAAACAATGCTTACAATTGTTTTAGCTGTGCTACATAGTATAATTGAGACACTCAGAAGAGAAAACTTTGTAGCAAAATCGCTTTTTGTTTCTGCCTTGCAAATGATAAATTGTTAATGAGCACCTGTTACAATGTTAATGAAAGTGAGATCTGTATGTAAATAAAGAAAATTTAATAACTTAACAAGGTGGATTAAAATTCCCAACCTGCTCCTTGCTAATCTAATGCCAAACACCAAATAGTTGCTATCTAAGTAGGAAACTAGTTAATGTATTCACCTCCGTGTACTTTCCAAACTATAATTAATATTTTAAAAATTTATAAAACCGAAATCATAGGTTTGATTGTAACAAACAAAATATCTGCCTTTAATCTACTACAAAAGGTTGGTGCAAATCCCCTTAAATGATACTAAAATGTAAACCACAAGGCAGCACTGAGGAATTGATTATGTTTAACTTCTTTTGCATTTGTCCTAATCACATTCTTTATAATTGTATTTAAAATTACTCCAAAACAGTTGATTGGTAATTCTGTAGCACACAAGAAATATGGAATGAGAACATAGTTTCCTTGGAAGGAAAAAAAATCCTGTTATAAATAACTTTCAAGGTATGTCCTCTGGACATTGGATGAATATTAAAACTTGACAAATGGACATTTGTTGGATTTAAACTAAAGTGAAAGTTACTGGAAGGAAAGAAGCAAGGCTCCTGTTTCTTAGAGAAGAAACTCACTCTTACGTGATTTCTCTTTTCTCCAAACCCCAGCCAGGGTTTTACAACAATGCCCTTTTCCCCCAACCCTTCAAATTCACATCTCACCAAGTCCTGCCACTGCCCCAGGTATACCAACTGGTTTTTGCACTGTCAGTGCAGCCTTAGAGGGCTGGGGCTGTTGGTGGAGCCCTACAGCCAGTGTTAACCCCAGCCCTGCAAGCAAGGCTTCATGAGAGACCTGTGTTGGCAGGGACTTCTGGAGGTTCTTGATCCAACCTCCTGCCCCAAGCAAGGTTAACTTCAAACCTCGACCAGGTTTCTCAAAATCCCGAGTATGGAGACTCCGCAGTGTCTCTGCAATGCTGTCTCAGGGCTGCTCCACTTTCATGGGAAAGGGTTGTTTGTTTGGGTTTTTTGCCTTAAAAACAGTGGGAATTTCCCATTGCAACTAACCTCCTGCCCTCCTGTTGGCCACCTCAGTAGCAGTCTGTAGCTGTAACAGAGAGATGGAGTGAGGGAAAGTGCATCATTCCCCTTCCCACCTGTCTCCCCATGGGCCACCACGGCCACACACCCAGCTTGCCTACATAAAAAGGTGGTATCTGAGTCCTTCCTAAAAGTAACACACTTAACTCCTCAGCTCTAGTGCTTTTCTCCTTGTTTCAGCAAGGCAACCTAAAACACAGAGCAAACTACGGTTTTTGGCAAGACCCCAATGTAAGCCCACGACCACCCTGTGGTAAAAAAACTGTATGGATATGTAGGAATGACATGTGCATCTGGGCTCTCACCCACTGGATCTTCCTCTTCAGTTACTCTGAATGTGGAGATCTACGCACATATGCTGGTGCTGGCAGTTCATGATGACTTGTGATGGGTCTGGTCAGCATCCTCCCATGCTGAAGCAACACTGCCATTGACCATGGGGGAGTGAACCCCAGAGCAGATACCACAATTTAGTATTTTTGAAAAAAAATTTTGGATAATGTACAAGCATACTTTGTCCTTTAATTGGGAAGCACTTCACGGGTCTGCACTTAATCAAGATGGATACCTCATTAGGACATCTCCCAGGGAACCAGTTTAGCCTAACAACAGCAAATCGCAACGCTGTTGCTTAATTGGGACAATTTTTGCAAAGTCTCCACTTAATGGAGACATATTGGGCCAGTTCCAGGAGTTAAGTGGTGTTAAACGAAATAGGTGCAAAACTCCAACTTCACATCTTTTTATATAAAGATTGCCAGCTGAAAATGTACATAAATAAAGGCTAAATATTTTGGGGTAGGGACTTCTATTTTCTTTCTTTGTTTGTTTGTATCCAGTACTGTAAAGAAATGTGGGCTTCTTAGGTCTGTATTTATTTCTACCTCCAATGGGAATGCCTTGATGAGCAGAAGTTTTTCTCCTGTTGTGCCTGGATAGCACATAGCACCTCTGGGTCCAGATCTGTGATGGAAGATGCTGGTTTTGTCTATCATAATCAAGACAGATTGTCACCCTCTCCTCAGCCTTCCTGTAAAGGCATTAGTATAACCATAAGGGTAGGTCAATATGGAAGCCAATGCCTTAATCTTGAAGCCCTGTAAATGGAAGCCAAAGTGGAGCATCCCAAATATACAGTCACATACATTTCTATGGTCCTTCTATCCATGGACTTTAGTGCCCAGGATTAAAGATCAGAAATATGTCTTTCACCTAAATGACACAGAGAACCTACTAATTGATATAGTCAAGCTAATGATGGGAAACTTTCCCACATTTCCATGAAGTCAGGTCTGTCCCACTAACATGATGTTGCACAATTGGCTTTGAATAGTGCAGCCTGAGTGTGGTGGGAAAGCTGGTCTGGTGGCTGAGGCCCTTGCTGGAGATTCTGGACACCCCTAGTTTTGGCAAGAGCCATGACAGAGGGTCCACCATCCCAGCTTACTTGCCTGTGCCTCATTGATGGGACCTGCTCCCGTGAAAGTCAGAGTCCTCCTTCTCTTGGGTACCATCCCTACACATGGAGAGCTGCAATCTTGCCCCCCTTTCCCATTTTTCTTTGGAAATTCAGCTGCTGGGGCCACACTGTGATGTTTTGTACAGGGTTAACTTCTGGGCAAAAGCTGCTGACAAATAGTCACACTAATGACAGGCACTTCCCAAAATCACTCAGGGCAGAAGCAGCCACCAAGCGTGCTGGGAACAGACATCCAGAGCACCTTCTAGAACATAAAACCAAGCTCCCTTCAAAATGCCTTTCCCATGATGTCTTAGATCCTCTTAGATATTTCTGAGTGTTAAGATTAACCGATGAACAAGCCTGAGAGGCATCAAAAGAGACTTTTTCTCCCGTCATCATTAAGAGAAGCTGTTTTACAGGTAGCTGAGCAATTTGAAGGAAATAAAAGGTGTGTAAAAATTGTCTGCTCAAGACATTGACTCGGTAACCCGTAGAAGATTTTTGTTAAATATATTTCCTCGGGACTCCTATGGTCTTTGACTGAAAGTGTTTTGTACATATACAAACAACAACAACGCTCCTTCCATCCATTAAAACCTACCAGTCACTTTAATACATCACAGTGTAACCATTTAGCTCAGTCATTTTTCATTGTTTGACCTCACTTTTAATTAGAGACTAAATTATTAATGCCATTTGATAGGAGACAAACTACTTGGGAGTGCTGCTGTTCTCTAGGCCAGCTCTTAGGAACTACACACTCAGACTTTGTACGTTTCAAATAAAACACAAGTGGCCAGAGGAAAAACAATTTACATTTACAGCTCCTACAAACCCAGCATCCATCAAGAGTTTGGTGCTTGAAAAAAAAACAAAACAAAAAAAAATACCAGCAACCTCGTGCAATGTTAACAGCAGACTTTTAAAAATCAGCAAGAAAATATAAAGTTCCCCTGGAGAAAAACTCCCTGGAGATTTTTTCAAGAAGTTCACGAGCTCTGGAAAAGTAGTTGCCAGATCCTGTAATCGCAACGCCCAGGATCATTTAAAGAAGGTAGTGGTGTATCTTTCCCAGCAGAGCTTTGATGTAGTGGTTCCTAAGGCGGGAAGATGAGCCCACAGAAGTAGGAAAGCTGGAGGTGATTTAAAGCCAGAGAGCAAGAGGGCATGGCTGCAGCAGAGACCCAGTGTCTGAGCCAGCTTAGCTGACACCCACAAGCCCCGAATTGTTCCCGAGTGCGCAAGGTCAGTGTGTAACGTGCCCATCACAGGGGCATTTGATCCCTTGTAAGCACTGACCTGGTTTCTCCACTCCTGGTGCTTTCTTTCTGAGGGCAAGGAAAGCTATAAACCAGCAATTTCCCTCATGCCAGGGCAAACATGACATCCTGCTCACAGAGAGAATGATCTGGTGTGAGGTTCTCCTCTAGAAAAATAAAGACCAGGCTCACAGTCATCATCGTGAAGGGGAGAACAAATCTGGGATCCTTGGGACAGGTGTGGGGACTGGATTTGGTCTCCCTTCCTAGTAAACAGCTTGAGCCCAGGCCCTTTCCCTCCCATTAAGGCCAAGCCTGGGAGATCACCTACAAGAACACTTTGAACTGCAGCGTAGGATAAAGATTATCAATCCCTGCCTGCAGGTGGCTGCTGAATTCACCCCAGGCGTGTGTTTAGCCATCACCTTCCTTCATTTGGAGTTGTTAACATTTCTCAGGACCAAACCATATTCGATCCTTGGTGACAGTCCACATACCAGGGCTGGGGACCACGCAGAGCAGTCTCCCAGCCCTGCCACCAACAGGAGCCCTGGGGGCATCTGCCCTTTCAAGGGCATTTAGGAGCCAAGAGCATAGGGCTGCTGGGAGCTGACAAGGGGGTCACACTGCAATAAGGTGTTAGAAAAACCTTGTAAAAACTGGAAGCTAGATAAGGAACTGGGGACATATTGAAGGAACAATTTCTCCTGCTACGTTTATCACCAGTGACACCCCTTGCTGTGTTAGACAACTGTTTAGCTGATTTCCACACAACTGTAGTTTTGTTGAACAAGAACATAAGTTTTCTGTCCACAGCAGTCGGCCCTTCCCACACCCAACTCCCTTTGCCACCTTCGGGTGCTCTGACATAGACCCAAATTTCTCCTGGATCTCCCCTGGTGCAATTGTGGGGTGGAAGCCCAGCACACCCTCATACAACAAGGGAGATAGGTGAGCCTCAGCTACCAAGCAGCATTTGCCGTCTATACTAAAGGCACAATGCAAATAACAATAATGTTTCTGCTTATTTGATGAAGCGGAAAATATGATCTCCATGTTGTTGTTTAAAAACAGAACGAGAAATCAGTTTTTCATCTGGATTGGCCTTTCTGCAAAGGATGATGCCTGCCAAGCCTATTTATTTGGTCTCACAATGTTTCCTTGGCAGAGATTTAAAGATTTCTGTGTCCTGTACTTGCACTTAAGGCATAAGGTTTCAAGTTCTTTGCCATCCAAACCCAGCCTACAAAAACTCACTGGATCAGAATTTAGCCTGCAATGCTATTGCTGTCAAGTCAGAATGTGGTTTTATTTCTTAGACATGTGTTTCTTGTTGTTTTAGTAGGTTTCGAGCAGTTATTTTCACTTACGCCTAAGAAACAGAAAAATTGCTCCTCTTCTCCCCCCTACCCTACAAATGATATAATCTCCCCCGTATGTTCTCCGTGTAAAATAACCAAGTGCATATGAGGACTAATGGCCCTAAAGGAGCTGGCTAGATCTACTCACTCAATAATCCATGCTTTCAAAAGGCCTGATTTCACAGTTACAGAGACACCCCTGAGCAGTTTTGCTGCGAGAGCGAGCACTCATAGCACCTCCTCTTCTCTCGATATGCTTCAGCAGCTCCCTCTAATGTCAGTGGGGACCCCCGCGTACAGTTCCAAGAAAATTAGACAGCATCAGACCACATCCTGCCCTCAGATACACATCCACAGCTTCCAGTGAAGGTAATGAGACCCTCACAGCATCCCGAGGGATGGAAGCTGGTCGAGAGGATGGAGGTGCTCCTGGGACCCAGCATGTCCAGCTCACCTTGAGCTCCATCTGCGGACAGAGTGATGCATCCACATAAGATGCTGTGGCGTGGAGGGACTCCCTTCCTCCTCACCAGCACTGGTCTTAATGCCAAGAAGGAGAATTGCAGGGTGGAGGCTTGCAGCATAAAGCATTCGGAGTCCTTGAACGAACCCCATGTTCACATTCATTTCTAATCTGCCGATGCCCTACGTCCAGTAGTCAGTATTTTAAATTGTTATTAAATGTCTTGGGGGGGGATTATAATTTGTATGCCTGATTATACAACGGATATACCTATCTATCTCGTGGTATCACAAATAGCCATACCATAATGATGATTGAAATATATAATCCCCCCAAAGATGGTCAGAACAATTTAAACTTCCCTCTGCTTAATTAGGAGAGTTAAGGGATTAGGTACATGATTTTAATGGAGGGGAAGGTTTGGTTTATGTTTTTAAAACTCCATGGAGGCACAGGGAACGGGCAAGGGAGATGTTAGACCGCCTTGTTCGTCCTTATACTGTCTCATCTCACACAGACCTGCCTGTCTTTCTGCCTGCCTGCCCAGCACTTCCAACATCTCCAGTGACTTTCCAGTGTCTCCTGAGGAAACTACCTCAGCACCCAGCCTAATGCCATCATGAAGGTGCCATGGACATTGTGGCCCCATCCTTGTGACTACAGAGAGCTCCTGGTCTGCATTGCTGAGATACCCAGGGCTCTGCATGGTCGTACTGACCCGTTGTGCGCTGCTACTTCCAGCCTCTCTTCCTAATTTGGAGTGACAACGGTGTTGTCACCTGCGGGCAGGTGACTGTGGAAGGTGAGGTTTCTTTGGGTGAGCTCCAGGGGCCCCATACACAGAGGAGGAACATTTCAGAAGGAGGTTAAAAAAACAAGTCAAACTCTCCCAAGTTTCCCTTCTTTCAGCAGATTGTGGACCTGCCAATACTGTGCTGAGCAGAAGTGATCAGTTTGTCTTCTTCACACTGACAATAAATCCAATCACACCTTGGATGGGTAAATAGAATCGATTGAGTCCTTACAGCACCGTCCTCCCTTTGGCTTGGCGCCAGTCCCCTCTCCTCATCAGCCATGCTAACAGGGAAAACCAGGCGGATTTCACTCCCCACATCTACCTGCTGATTGCAGAGCCATCTTTGTCATTAGGGGTAAATTAATCAAGAGAGGTGAACATTTTCGACAAGTCACTCTGTTTACTTTGAAAAAAGCAGAAACAAAATTAGTGCAATACAGGGAGAGCCAGACACTTGCTGGGCAGAGTGAAGAAGAAGACAAATCCTTCAGAAAGCAAAACCCCTTATAAGTTATTGCTGACTCCAAACACAATGTGGGAAGAGGGATCTCTGAGCAGACAGGGAGCTCCTTTGGCTGCCAGAGCTGCCCTGGGCAGGATCCCTGTGCTCTTTCTCCTTTGTCCCTGCCTGGGAAAGCCAGGGCTCTCGTGGACGCACATGCACAAGTACCAGGCTTGCTTTGACACCCCTCTCCTCTGACCACAGATACCAGGCTGGGATGTCCCCTCACCCTTCATATACTTTGGTCACCCCTAAGAAGGATTCTTCACTCCAGACCTAGCCAAACCCTCTGGCCTGGCAAAAAGGCACAGGGAAGTTTGCAGACATCCATAACTCTCTCGCTGGGTCTGACCAGATGCAGCTGAACCATCGTCTAGTTAAGACAAAAAGATCAACCCGGATTTAAGAGGCAGCAAGGCCTCCATAACTCTTCCTTAGAGCACAGCCTGGCTGAATTTATGCTCTGCAGCGCGGCGACAGGAAACAGATATAACTCGTAGCGATGGCACCGCTCCTTCTGGGAGGGAGGCTCTCGCCTCCGCCCCTTGTGGGAAAGTTTTGGGGCCACATCTGAACTCTGGGGCAGGGAGTCCCAAGATGTTGCGTGTGGCTCCTGGTTCAGATCTGCAGCGCCCGTAGCAGGGAAGATGTTTTTTTTTTTCCCCTTTTCTTCTTCTTTTTGTCTTTGAAATCTTGTCAGTATATCAACACACTTGATAAGGGCAGTGTTGTAGTTACACTTCTTTAATTAAGTGAATAATTAAAAAGAAGTTGATCATCAATTAGTTAATTAAATAATTAATCCATTTTACTTTCATACCCTTTTTTGTTAATCACTGTGGCTTCGGTAATGAGCCTCCTATGGGTTGCTAAGCAACTGCCTCCTCGTTTAAACAATCAGCAGCTGCCGCCCGTCAGCGCCCGTGTGAAGGGATGCGCCGGGGCCGCCCCCGACACCCTCTCCCGGCCCGGTCGGGGAACACGGGCCCGCCGGGGGTCGCGGGTTCGATCCCCAACTCCAGCGCATTCCCTCCCACACACACCCCCACAGCTACCTCGGGATCCGGCGGGGAAAGCATGAATTACACCCCAAAAGCCGCTGGAAAAAGCAACGTCCGTGCGCTCCGCAGGAGCCCAGGCCGCAAGGCCGTGCGCGCCGCGGTGAGGAAGTGAGGGTAGCAGGGAGGAAGGCAGGGGATGTGGTGCCGCTCCTCTCGTCGGGGACCATCCTCACCCGCGATGGGCGATGGCATGGCTTTCCCCGCCGGCACCCTGAGCCCTCCCAGGAGGAACATCCAGCCCCCCCATTCACCCCGTGCCTCAGTTTCCCCGAGGAAGCGCTACTCTGACAGTCCCAGCCCCAACGCTGGGCCGAAGGGTACCGGGAGGAGCCGGGCTGGCTCCCCCGACACAGATGGCAGCTTCACTTCCCTCCTGTCTCCCTCTTTATTCTTCGAGTTCTTTTTTTTCTTTTTTTTTTTTTTTTCCCTTCTCTGTTGCCAATTGTTTCTCTGCCCCGGGGCCAACCTGTAAATGAGATGTTACATCTGCACCGAGCTAAGTAAACACTTTATAAATGAATAAATAAGTGAATAAATAACGAAATAGTAATATCTGCTCCGAGCGGAGCCAGGCGCGGCGGCTCGGCCGGGGAAAGCGGGACGGCGGGGAGCCGGGCCGAGGGCAAGTGAGGCGAGACCCCCCGGAGCTCCTCGCACCCACCTTTGCACAGAGCCTCTTCCCAGGAGGAGTCTGAGCCGGTGTCCCGGAGCCCCCCCACCCCCGGCAGAGCAATGTCAGTGTGTGAAGTGACTTCCCCCACTCGGGACTGGGGCTCGACATCCCCCGCCCGGGGCTTCTGGCCGGGTCGACCCCCTCCCAGCCGCCCGGGTTGAACTTTGTAATTATAATGGATAACGAGAACAAATGCAAGAAGCACTCATTGAGTAACTGATATCAATTATGGAAGCAGGCTTTTGAGCCTGGAATAAATGATAGCGGAATTGGCCTGAGAGGGAGTGGGAACAGACATGTTATTATTTACGCCAGATTAAGAAAAGTATCCAATTTGCCGGCCATCTCCTTCCGCTGGGAATCGGCATCAATTTTATTATTGTTCCTCAGATTTTAATATTCTCTAAATGAATTACGATCGAGCTAGGTAGTTAGTCAATAGTTTAATGCAATTAATTAACTTCCCATCGCTTGGTTATCTCTGCCCGGGCCCCTTTTCCCCGGCCGGCCCCACTGCAGGGCATCAGCTTGTTTGCAGTAAATAAGGGTGCGGGCTCCTCTCGGAGCCGGGCTCCGTCTGTCTCTGTGTGTCTGTGTGCGTCTGTGTGTGTGTGTGTTGACTCTTTGGTGTCTAGATTTTTTCCACTGTTCCGTGCATTGTACGACATAACTAGAACTGAAGCAGTACATTTCTTCAAACAATGCCTCCCCGATTCCATTTGTAATGGAATTGGAGGGAGAAAATGTAATTGTGTGTTAAACATGAGGCAGCCATACATGAAGATAAGCAGGGCTGAGTGACTGGATATGGAAATCCAGCGCGGGGACTAGATATTGGAGGTCTATTTTGGAGTTAAATGGCTCATAAAAATAGGAGGCTGGCGTTTATTTATTTATTTGCCCGAGCATCTATCTATAGGGCTGCGCATGTGGAGCTACGTTTTGAGCGGGGAGACAGCGGTCCCTCGCTTGTGGGAGCTGGTGGAGAGGTCATTACCCCTCTACTCCAGTGGGGTGATCGCTCCTGAGGGAGGGGGGAAAGGGAAGGAGAGAGCAGCCAGTCGGTGGGCCGGGGCTCCCTGCCCGGGGTCACCCCGCCCGAGCAGATATTCCTTGGAACCGACCCCTCTGGAGCAAGTTCTGCGTCTCAGGGCAGGACAGAAGTGATGGAGATTCCTCTCCCGGTTTGAGGACTCCCGGCAGAGCTGAGGGGCAGGCGGGGCTGGGGAAAGGAGCGTTCTGGGGATGGGCACCAAGGACCTGGATGCGCGCAAAGGGGATACACAGGAGATCTGGGGATGTGCACAGGGAACAGAATCCCCTCGTCCGTGCAGGGCTGCAGGCAGAGCCGGCCCGGGGACCCCCAGGGTGCCGAGCCCCGTACCCCCGGNCCGCCGGCCCAGGAGGGGACCGCAGCTGCTGGGAGAGACCCGGGGCCCCCCAGGGAGGGTGAGCTGCACCCTCCGACCCCTTCGAGGCCGAGTTCCTCCGTGCGCGGAACCCCGGCGTGGCGGCCCTGCCCCGGCCGTCGAGGGGAGCCCGGGAGGAGATGTGGAGCAGTGGAGGGAGCGCAGACACGACAGAGGGGACCCTCATTCGCTGCCGCACCTCCCCATGGAGCTCAGCCTCTGGTGCAGAAGGACCTGAACTGCCTCGTCCTCCTCTTCTCCTTCTCCGGACCCGACAGGGACGCCTCGAGGGTCCATAGGGGCCGGGGGCTGCCAGCTGCAGTCACAGCCCCTTCTCTTCCCATGGGCTTGACGGCCCAGCCTCTATGGGATACGGCCTTCTGGGGAGGGTGGAGGACCCCCCACCCCCAGCATCTTAAATGTTTAAAAAGGGTTTATTCTGTACTTACAGTGAGCGAAATTAAAAAGAAACAGTAAAATATTTGAAAATGAAGTGCATTATGTTTAATAAATTTAAAATGAACAAAGGCTGCTATATTGCCAGCAATATCATTTCTTGCCCAGGGGCATTAATAAAGACTGAAAGGTTTGGAAAAAACAATATTTTCTATTAAAATTCTACGGTGCGTTTCAATATTAAAAGGATAGGTGATGAATTTTCAGTGTTACTCAGACGGGGTCAGCGACTAATTTCATTTCTTTCTGGTCAGCATTCTGTCGATAATTAATCAAAAGCAGAGTTTCTTAATGAAACACTTTTCATAAGGTGATAATTAGCAGGAAAGACGCGGAGAGCAGACAGTCACTGGTAGCTGTCTAATAACCAGAATGAAATCAGGGTTGGGTCCAGGGAGTTAAGCAAGAGCTCATGAAAAAAAAAAAAAAAAATTACAAATAAAAAAGGAGAAGAGGAGGAAAAGGGATGGGGGAGCCGCCTTGTGCAAAGTCCCGAGAGAGTGTTGTGTTTTTCAGCCCGCTGCTGATCGCTTTTAACACCCGGGTTGGTGTAATTTCGCCTCCTGGACCCCGCCGGGCTGGCCCTGAACTGGGGGGGCTCAGAGAGAAGGTACCTCCTCTTCCCTGCCTCACCCCACGTATAGAGCTTCAAGGGAGAAATCAGTGCAGAGGACACAGTCCCCAGCCGGGTCTTTCCCCTCCTCACCCCGCAAAAACGCGTGGAAAGAGTAAATTAAGTCAATGAAGAAAATTAGCAGCGATTAGTGAAAGCACCGGGGTCCGGGAGAGCTGGTGCTCCGTCCAGGAAAGTGTCTGGTAACAATTACAAAGATACTCCGCGCATAAACAAAAGAAATTAGCCCCTGGAATGGTATTAAACAGTATAAAAATAACCCAAAGTTGTAATAAGTGAGGGATTAAAAAGGACCTGGCATTAATTCGGGGTCAGAAGAGAGCCCAGCAGAAAGGGGAGAGAGGTGTGTTGAACCTTTAATTAATATTTGGCTGGAGCGTACCTTACTCATAATATTCATTCATGTAATTACGCCACAAACAGACGGGATAATTTGTTTAGATAGATAAAAATAACCTTCAGGTGAGATTTTAAACACAAAACAAATCTATCCCTTGCATCTAGTCTGGCACTTAAACAGCAAACCTTTCAATGGGCTTTTTTTCTCATATTAATATTTTTTTTTTTTAATCCGAACATGAATGACAGGTACCGCTTTCCTACGACGCCGGGCTTTTTATTATGAAATTCTCCTGAAATGCTGTAAACTTTCAGATAAAGCTGAGAGGCAGGAGGCTGTTGAGTAGATGAGATTATTGATAGTTATTGAAAGTATCCAAATAGGATTTAGAAATCGGGCTCCTGCGCCTTTAATAGAATTCCAGATAATCTTTTATCACAACAAGACACCCATAGAATTATTTAAACAGATTGGACTATTCCAGCAGCAAATTTCAATTATTCTAATGCTTTAATAAATGTGTTGTGTGTGTATTAAATTCAAGCTTCTTAATCCAAATTTTACGATTTAACTGCTCTGATTTTTCATTACAGCTACACCCACATACAGCAATTTACTTTTTTTTTT
>VWZK01017448.1:347374-366720 GCA_013396935.1 Baryphthengus martii | reverse complement strand
CTTCCTCCCCCCCCAGTGATCCCCCGGCCCTGGTGAGGGGCCGCAGGCGGGGAACGGGCCCGGGGCCACCGGGGGAGCCTCGCCCGGAGCCCTCGGAGCCCCGGGCCCGGTCCAAGCATCCCTCCCGCCGCCGGCCCGCCACTTGAAGTTGGAGAGAAAAAACAAGATCTAAGCAGCCCTTCTAAAAATAAATAAATAAATAAACAAATAAATAAATAAATGCATTAACTGTTTCCAAAATCTACATCGCCGCTTAATTAAATATGTTATCCTGTTTATAGGATCTGTGGCTAATTATTTAGAGTCGTTTAATCTACGCGATTTGCACGTTAATTAAAGAGCACCGGGCTGCATTGTGCGCGCTCGGAGGGCGGGCAGCGCCTGCTAGGGGCTGCCCATAGCCCTGCAGCCCCCCGGGAGCCCAGCTTTCGGGGAGGGGGCGAGTTTCCCCGGGGCAGCGCTGAAAGCTCCCGGGGGGGACCAAGGCCACCGGCTCCCCCGGCCCGAGCCGCCCGGCGGTGGGTTCGTTTCTAACAAGATCAAGATGCTGGGATGTACCCAAAGAGGAGCAAGCCGGCGGGGGAGGGGGGCATACGGTCGTATGGGAGGGGGACCAACTGAGATGGAAGGGACTAGCGGGGAAAGGAAGGGGACCCAACAGAACGGGGTAGGGGGACCCGAAAGGATTTGTGTATGTATCCCCACCGCCCCGACTCCCTGCTCAGTGGGGAAGCCCCTTCCTTCCAAGTGTCCTCCCCGCCGTTTCCTCCCCTGTCTCCATCTGTCCCCCTCGGAGCTCGTGTGTTTTGGCCTTTGTGTCCCAGCCTTGCTGCCGCCCCTCTCCCATCTCCTTCTGCCCCATTAACCCCCGGCACGAGTCCCGGCGACAAAAGGGCTGCAACCTGATCCGGGCTTTATTGGATCCCTATTGTTCTCCTGGCTAATTCCCCCTTGTTCTCCCCTTCCCCGCCACGGGCAGGGGAGGCCCAGAGCGGGTAGGAGGGTGGCTGTCTCTTAATTGCTTAAAAACTAACTGCCCCACCACTCGACTGCTGCGAAACCCGCAGCAGGTTGGGAAGGGGTGGCCGTTCCTCGGGAAATTAATGCCTTTAATTCCAAATTTGTCCCTGGGAAAATGCTGCCCACCCTCGTCCTAGGCATGTCAGGAGGAATTGCAGGGCTTTTAAACAGGGGATTAAGGAAAGTGGTCACTTTTGACTCAGTAGGAAAAATCCCTCCATGACGGTAATGAAAGCCTGGATGATATAAGTATCTTCTGGTTCACAATAGCAATTAATATGGTAATATTCTACTATTAAAGATGCTAACATTAAGATGGAACTCGTATGCGGTTAAAACATTTAATAGAGGGGAAAATGCATTCCTTGAGCATCAGGTAACAAAGTCAAACGGAGAAGGGGGGAGTGAAATTCTGTTAAAATAACAAAGGCCTCTATATCATTTGGAAAGGCTTTTAATAGTCCTTCCTCAAGAAAAACTTGAGGTGCTTTGAGAAACAGGTATTAGTGAGTGCTGGAGGAGGGAGCTTGTGCTGGGTGGGGAGAGCTGTCCTAGCAGGAGCCCACTCCTGTTTGGAGACCAAAAGCCATGGGGGGCCACATGCATCTGCAATGACCCACAAGGAGCCTGTGCTGGGACAAAGGCATTGAAGTATCATCATATCCCAGAAACTTGGGGGTTGAAAGGAGCATCTGGAGAGCTCTGCTCAACCCCCTGCTCCAGGCAAGGCTAAGTTCAGAGCCAAGCCAGGCTGTCCACAGCCTGGTGCAGCAGAGCTGCATGGGATGGAGGTGCCATGACCTTTCTGAGTTCTGTCCCAGTGCTGCACCATGCTCATCCTGGTTTGTTTTCCCCAAATGTCAGGAATCACTTGCAACACTTAGGTCTACCCACACACTCCCCGGTTTGCTTTGGGGTGCCTTGCAAACACCCCAAATCATGGCTGTATCACGGGGCATGGTAAAGCCTTTGGTTTCTGCTGAAGAAGGAGAAAGGTTTAAGACCCACTCACCTCTGCCCTGTGAATCCATTCGGTATGATCGATTTGTCAAGTAGAGGATAGATACAATTATGCAAAAATACTCTCTTAGCAGAGTTTTTAAAGTATCAATCTATGTATTTATTATAAAAGCCTTTTCCGTTGGTGTTCTGTTTTTTTTTTCCCTTTGTTTTAAATTAAAAGCAGTCAGGATTTAGGTTTATGTTTTTCACTAGAATAAAAGTAATTCACAAAGATAATAGTATTGTGGGAATAGAGAAACCTTCCAGCTGATCACTAGAAGAAGCAAATATTTACCAGCTGGCTCTGATGATGAATTGGAGACTGATGTGGAGAGCATGGTCTTTGGCCTGCCTACAGCTCTGCTGACTTCATCAAATCAGACCATCTTCATTTTAGAGTTATTTTTTCTCTAAAATGTAGTATTCTTGGGAGAAAAAAAAAATTGTCTTCTGAAGCTCGCACTTTTGCATAGTTTATTTAACAGAAATTCTGCTTGGCTGATCACAAGGATTCATGTAGGTCATTCAAGCTCCAGTTTGACCAGCTAGCTCATGTTCTCTGCTCCAGGCTTCCTCTTTCCTTGTCTCTTCCTACAGAAAAGTAGCACACACAAAGCCATTCCTAGGATAAACCCTCTGCTAAGTTCACAGCTCAACCAAAGCCATACATCACAGGGAGATGTGACTTGTTGCCCTTTCACCAAAACCAGTGAAGGTGGAAAGGAAAATGGATGGAAAACAGGTCACTGAGGGGCCATTGCCCATGTTGGAGATAACATCCTTGTGTGTGTGCTGCTGAGGACACTCCATAACCTATTCCGAACAGATCAAGTCAGATTAACAAAAGCTTCATGTTTAACTTCAGCTCATTCTGATGAAGCTGATTAGGGAGCAACCACACAAGCCAACAGCTGGCAGGTCTGCAGGGACAGTGACCCTGGGCAGCGAGGCTGAGTGTAGGCATGCTATCTCTTCAACTGGGCAATGCACGTTGCTAGCATGACTTGTGTTTTTATTGCCTTTCCCACAACCTTGTCTCAAAAAAATTTTCCTTGCAACGTGCTCAAAGTTGGCTCCGTTGCAAGTAATAACGCAGTGATGACAAGGCACAGAGCAGTGGATCTAAATATAAGAATACTAAGGACTGAGAAAAAAAATGGGTAACAAACTCCACTGTTTAATTCTTTTTCTTTTCCTTCACAGTCTGTTGTTATTTTGATAGTAGTTAGAGTTGAAGACGTCACAGAAAACGGGGACCCTTCAAATAGCTACTCAGCTGCAGCCAGAATGATGGGAGCCAAGAGGCAGCCTGTCCCTGTGACTGGTCCCAACACTGCTGCTGGAGCTTTACGTGGGTAAAGGTGACCCTTTGGGTCATCTCCCACCCTTGTCACTTTGTCTAGTCCATGCACAACATCTCCTGGTGGAGCCCACCTCACCACGCACAGAGGAGCTCAGTCCTGCAGGCGAGGGGACTTCACCAGCGAGTTCTGCGGAAGTAGCTGTGATGCAGATAAAAAAAGTAGGAATAGGAAAAAAAAGTGACTGCAATTGAGCAGTGGATGACACTATGAGAGGAAGAAAAAGCCTCAAACTTTAAAGGCGGTATTAAAACAGGGTATGCAGAAAGTGAAGTCAATTAGGCAAAAGAATCGTTTGCTGACGGAGGTCGCCGGGCCGAATTCCTAAAAGGATTCATGAATCGCCTAAAAATACCCTTGGGATAGTTTGAGTACGAACTGAGTTACTGAAGGGCAATGCCCTAGATGACCCAGGAGACCCTTTCCAATCCTACAGTATAAACAATGACGCTATTAACGTTTGTACTAAGTACCTGCTTGGGCTCCTTGCCTGCCACTGCAGCACTTTGCCTCCCACCCGGAGCAGGAGTGGAAGCTGCAAGATGTGCTCTGCTCCCTACCTTAGCCCAGAGAGCATCCTTCAGGTATCAAGCAATTGTCTCTGGTTTCTTAACCCTAAAACTACCCCTTGACAATGGTAGGAGCAGTGAGAGACCAAAAAGATCAGTGGGAAAGCCTGATGGAAACCCTGCAGAGCTGGAAAGGAGAGCGGGAAGGCTGGAGAAAATCACCACTGAGTAGGAAGACTCAGGACACAGATACCTTAACGATCAGGCAATGCCAAGGAGGCACTTGCAGGGCATGGGGGGACAGAGACGATCTGGGGAATTTGCAGGCATGTATTATAATTGTAGAAACGATGCCAACTAAATCTGAGGGGACCAAAAAAAAGCCAAATGGAGTTTGGATACCACATTAGGAAATGCAGCAGGATCGTGAGACCCACCAAGATGCTCCAGGTGGCTTTTGCCATGGGGTGTGCCATCCCACTGGGGAGTAGTTAGCAGTGTACAGACCCTGCACGGACCAGGGACCAGGGGTTGTGGGTTGTATCGACTGTGGCAGGAGAAAAGCGATTTTGTTATTATCTATTTCTCTTTCCTTTAATGTCCCTGGTGACTATACCTGTCTGAAGCAACACCCTGCAGTGTCACTGCTGGACACTGCCCTGGGAGATGGCAGAGCACGGCTGCACTTTGTGTAGATGCACAGGTCTGGGTTTAATGTGAAGGCAAACCTGCAGCTCTAAATCTCTAACCTGTAATTCAGGTACTGAGGATAAAAATGAAAACAAGGTTAGATAAAAATATTCTCTATCAAAACTTAATTATGCATCCACAGGCTGAGGCTCATTATTCATCCTCCAACCTGGAAACAAATTAGTCTAATGAAGCTACGAGTTAAAATGGAGAAAGGATGTAAAGGCTGGAGAATATTTGTGTCTGTGCTCAAGCGTCAAAACCAGCACTGAGCTCTGGGTAATATATTTGTCACCAGAATCAGGTGCTTCCTACACATGGTGATGTGTCTAGGACCTGGGTTCCGCTAAGAGCAGGTCACAGTTGCTCGTAAGTGTAAGTGGGAATCTAAAGCTGTCAGAGATGGGTAAGATGTGGAGGTTCAGTGCAAACACAGGGGCTCATCAAAACCAGGGGTCTAAAGAAATCCTAACACTCAGCTGCCACTGAGTCAACCCAACTTGAGGGACACATTTAGCTCCGGCACAAGCTCTCCAGTGACAGCCAACATAGCCCCACAGCAAGTGTGGCTCCAGTGACCTCTAGTAAATGTAGAACCAAATCCCAGCGACTGGGAAGAAAAGAAACTAACTATAGTGGGATGGCAGCTCTCTGTGGGCTTATTGCACAAGTGTTTAAGAAGCTGAAGACTATAATTAAACTGCCCGGGAATATATAATCACAGCAAGGAAGGCCTTTTGCCCTGCTTCTTCCCTGCAGAATTTGAGGAGAAATTAAATTACATCATAGGAATGGGACTTGATAGGCATTGAATCCTGCGCTTTCTGCCACACTACCCAGCAGCCCCCAGTTTTGGACCGGTTGCTTTCGCTACTTATAAAAGTCACCCATAAACTGTAACTACTGGCACGAGTGGGAGGAGCCGGGGTTTGGGGATAGTTAGGGGCTTATCTGCAGCGTGGCATGGCAAGTCTGGTGCAATATAGTCCAGGTCTGAGCTCTGCAGCAGAGTGCAAAAGGTTCAAGTGACCTAGTAAAGATTGTGCCAGTATCAAAGAACAAGTCCCCGTAGTCCCCTGGCTGAGCCATTCTCACCGCTTTATTCTCTCGCTCCCATCCTAATGTGCTTAACTATAAGTGACCCCTTTATTTTTTATATCTTCATTTCATTTTTCCCCTTCTTCCAAGGAAGCAGTAAAACAGGGAAGCCGAGAAGCAGAGCTCTTATTGTAAAGCGAGTGCTGACACGGAGCAATTCTGGGGACCTTGTAGCTCATGCTGAACATTTGTATCATCACAAGGAGGCTCTGAGCTTCTCCTCTGAGACCCAAGCCCTAATCCTGCCTCCAGAAGAAGCCTGTTGGCATCATGCAGGCAGAGGTGAGCTGCATCTGGTCTGGGGGCCATGACATTCCCTGGGTGAGCTTGGCACTATTTCATTTCCAGTTTTGCTGGGTGTTTTACTCCGTGCTGTCCTGGGGTTCATCGCGAGGGCGGCATATTGAGGGTGAAGACAACCAGGCTGAGCAAAGCCCCCCAGACACAGTCCCTCCATTGTGCTCTTTGTCTCCAATATGCAGAAGATGCTCAGCCACCCTGGGCAGAAGGACAACAGCTTGCTGTTTATTAGTATAATTTTTAAAGGTGCCTCATTGTATTTATTTGCTGTGTGGTTAAACATTTATTATTTATATTTAATTTTCCCAGATTCAAAGGGGCATCACTAGTGGCTGAGTGTCTGCAGATTCAGTGCAGCTCCTTCACACACTTATTTATGTAACCTTGGCCTCCCCCGAGGGGCTCCCGTTTCACTATATGCCATCGGCCTCTTAATTGGCCTCACAGATCACGCCTTTTCCTTCGGCTCATCCAGGTCCCCACGACTTGTAATTTCTAAGATATTAAATGTAGTTGAAACAAAAGAGTTCAGTGAATTAAAGCCAGGAAGTTTCCTATCCCTCCTAAACCTTCGTTTTCAATTCCCTCTCTAGGGCAATGGCCAGACTGGGGTTATCGCAGTTGCTCTGGAGGGCTCAGAGAAGGACCAGGCTGTGTCCTGGGCAGGAGATGAACATGCTGGTGTGCCCAGCCATTGGTGTGCCTGGCTTTACACCCAGCCATGTCTTCTTGATAAGAGTGTTTGGTGCTAATTAGGCTCCAAGCAGCTGATTAGCCTGCACAGATGTATGGAAGCTGTTTTCGTTCTAAGATACTAAAAGAGAGGCAGGACCTTGGGAGCTTGCACAGCCAGTCCAGCCCCCTTGGATGGCCAGTGTGTGGTGAGATGGGGGAGAGCCATCCTCTGCCCCTAAGCCACTCCAAAGCCACCTCTACCCAATCCCTCGTACTGTAGCTCTCACCCAGCTAACAGTTTGGGCACCAAGCTTTGTAGGGGCAGGCAGGCTGGGCCCCATATCAGGGCAGAGATTCTTGGATGTAAAGATGCAATTTTCAGAATCAGGGAGACCAGGAACTCCCATTGAAAACCCCTGAGAAGTAAAATCACATTGGGATGACGGCTTTGAATATTCCTTTTGTGATACATCCTCCTACCAAGGCACCCTGAGCACCTTACCAGGTAAAGGGGGTTGATATCGTATTTTTACCTAGATGCCAGCTGTTTGGGTTTAAAAAGGAACTTCACTTCCATAGGTAGAGCTATTTCATTATTAATGGTTTTATACCTTCTCCTTAAATATCTCACAGGCTACACTTGGAGATAGAGGTTTGCGAGTAAACATTGTTATGCTGGAGCTGTCATCTGTGAGTAATCACAGACCTAATTGAAGCTGGCCAGCCTATTAAATAAACATTCAGCGTAAACGAGGGAGCAAAGAAATACCCTTAGTTTGGTAATAGTTGAAATGATAGAAACCAGTACCTGAGGCAGGGACCAGAGTGATGGGGTTGGAGTAGCAGGAGAGCCAGGGAGTGAGGTTCCCCCCTGGCAGCCCACAGCAGTGTGCTGTGAAGCACTAAGAACCAGAAAGCATCGGCAATCATTTTTTTGAGGGAGAGTGAGGAGAGCCCTTCCCTGGGGCACGGTGTTGGCCTAGGCAGGCCTGGATTTTGGGGCAAGGAGACTGCAGTCTCGAGTCTGGCTTTATTGCATTCAGGGAAACAGGACTTCCCACCATACACTGTTAAAAACTGGACTAACGCTCACAAAATAGCCTAACAGAAATCATTCTTCCAGCATCAAATACTGCCTAATCACCCCACGGAAATGGGCAACGATACAATCTTGCAGCGTTTCTTGTGTTCCTTGGGGAACCACCTAATCCTCCTTGTTGTCTGTCAGTTTTTCCCTTGTCCTTGGGAATTTCACGTATGGAAAAGGCTATAGTTTCCAAGAACGAGGCGCTCGCCAGTTGCGGCTCTCGCAGCTCGCTGCAGTGCCGCGGGGGCACTGAGGCACGTGGCTGTCTGAGGCTGTGCTCTAGGGCAAGCAACACAGAATAGGGAAATTTTCAAGTTTTCATTCCAGCGAATCTCACAGCGCCCTGCCCCTCCTCGCCCTCTTGCCAGATGTTGCACGGATGTGTGCGAGCAGCGCTGCCTCTTTGGGAGGTGATGAGAAGAGGGTGATGCACCGAAGTGACATGCTCAATTTCCCTCAAAGATGGTGCAGCCACAATAACATTTTTCCTGCTGATGGCATCCATGTGTCGCTCCCTTTTCACTGGAGCTCTGTTACACACTGGGATGTGGTAGGAACGTGTGTGCACCTTCTGTTCCCTGAGCCATCCCTGCCTTTCTGGGGTGGGTGAGGTGCCCGGCCTTCCGTGGTTAGTTTAAGAAAAACACTCTCCCACTGATCAGTGAATGTATGAAGTAGATGTATGGTTTCAATTCTGTCCTTGAGCCATGGATCATTTAATGTTGTCAACACATATGCATCCTTCTCAAACATCCCACTGAGAATTTCTAGGGACTGCAGACAGCTTAAAGCTAGCGTTACAGCAGCAGCTTCATATTTGCTTTCAGATTCACGTGCATTTTTTAATACTAAAGCTTGCATAATTGCCGCTGAATTTTTAAGCAACTTCTTCAAAGGGGCAGAGGCGTGTTAGCGGTAGGAGTACTGTTGGCGGAGCAGGAACAAGGCCTGTTGTTGGCTTATGGGTTTCTAGCAGCTGCTCAGAGATGGCATTTGAGGAACCCTGAAAAAGGGCTGGGGTGGGACCTCCCAGCTCGGTGTGTTTTCTTTTGGACCATTGGGACAGCTGGGATGTGCTTGTCAAAGAGCCACGAACACTAGGTGTCTGCATTAAAAGCATTTTACGCTGTACGTATCTTGCCAGGGAAGCTTGCACTGACATCCTGCTTCAAAAAGTGGGATAAGGCACTGCCAACCTTCTTTCTTTTTTTTTTTTTTTTTGTGAGGTCTGGAAGTGCCTGGAAGCACAGATGCTGCATGCAGCGAAGATGACCTGACAGGCAAAGGGTCCATCAAAGGCTGATTGAGGTAGGGCTACTAAAGGGGAGGCAAGGTGGCTCCTCAATATAAGAGGAGGATCTCCTGATCTTTCCCAGCTGGTAGAAATGGAGTTGCAGCTAGACAGGGGCTGGTACCTTCTGGCTTTAAGTGTTGCAATCTCTGCAACTTCCATTGGAGGTGTGCTGCTCTTCCATGGCGGTGGCATCAATCTCTGCTTGCAGTGTGCATCCCCACAGGGGTCAGTTCCCCCTGGATAAAGGGCAGTGACCGCCCCAAGGAGTGCGTCACCCTCCTCACTGCTAGCTGCTCTCTTGGGTGCCAGGTAAGAGATGCATGGTGCTGATGTCTGCTGGCTGGAGCATGAGGAAGGGAGGCTGTGAGTTTGCTGGAGAACCTGCACCAGCTGATCACTGCTGAGAGGTGTGGATGAAGTTGGGTACCCGAAGGCTCAAGGAGCCTTTGGAAATGTAGAAGGGCTGTACATGATGATGCCTTCCTAGCTGCACACCCAGCAGCAGGGCTTGAGGCTGCAGGACTCTGCTGCAGGCACAGGAAGTAGTTCCTTTCTTCCCATGAGGAAGGGCAATTCTGGGGGCGACATCAGCTCAAGGCCTCCACCTTCACTGAGGGGGTTGTGCCCTCTCCATTCCTCTGGCTGACATTCCCCTGGCCCCTGGGGCCCTAAGCAGCACCATATCAGAGGCACCTGGTCAGCCAAACTCCATTTACTTTGTCTATGTATTTATTATATTGGAGCCCAGGGTAATTACTTTACAACTCTGAACATTAAGTATCATTTGTCTTATTTCAGTAGGTCCAAATCTTTATGAATTTTATCTGATGCTTGCTCTCTTCAATTATCTGCCACCAGAAAAAGTTTACCGTTGCTGCAAAAATATCAATTTGCCAGAGGTTGCAATACATTTACTCTCCACCTCTGTAATTTACAAACTTACATTCTATGACTAGAAAGAAAAATGGCTAATAGGAGAAATATTCATGTAAAATCGATACTGAATAAGATGCTGCCACCTTTTGGCTTAACCTAATTCTACATCTGGGGTCAAATTCATCCCTGGTGTAAATGCTTTGCTGGGAGAGGAGCTACAGCTGCCCTGGGGCTGGCTGTGAGGGATGGAGGGGGATGGGAAGATGAAGCATGATCTGGGGGGCTCACCCTGTGGCTGTGAACAGGGTATAGGAAGCTGATGCTGTGGGGTTTGCAGGCTCTAGTATCAGGAAATATTCCATAGTCGTGCTTCTGCAAAAGAAGTTTCCTGCTTGTACATTCAGAGCTGAAGTGGAGATTCCCGGCAGTTTTTTCTCTCCCTCCAGACATTCAGGAGGCTGTTCTTGGAGCTATGTCCTGGGTGCAGGAACCAGCGCTGGGCTGCAGGCTTGTGTCCGTGCTGATGTGCTGGGAAAGAGGGTCTGGGATGTGATAAGCCTCAGTGCATGGCTGAAGGTGTCTGACCAAGCTTTGAGCTGGTTAGACAGTTCATTTAAGTTTAAAGGCAACCTTCACCTCATCTGTCTGCAGCATGGTTAGGCAGTAAGCAACGCGGCGGGACTCACAACACTGTCAGTCTTGATAGACTTTGAATGTACTTACTCTTCAACTATATGTCACTGCAATGGGCCATGGAGCCCAAGTACTGCTGTGCTTTCAAAAGACAACAAAAAAGCGTTTAATTTTTGTAGCAAAGATCTTGTCAAGTGCTACAGCAGAGCAATTGCGACGCTGTTCTGCCTCCTTGCCCAATGACACAGGTTTTTTTTTTCAGCTGAATACCAGCAAGCACGTGATTAAAAGCTCTTAGGGTTCTGTGATTGTGAGATTTCCAGCAGAACTTGCTATTTCTCTCCTATCTTGCCCCTTTGTTTCCCCGAATCCAGGGCAGAGTCTGAATTCGGTAATTGCCACCTGGATTTGCTTTGCTGTCTTCCCAAGGAACTTGTTTGAATAAATTGAATTGGCAAACGTATTATTCAGCTGCAAAGCGTTGTGTCAGGAATAGTGCAGGTATTACCAGTCTCTCCGTTACAGCGCTGAGCGCACTGCCAGCGACAGCAAACTTGTGTAGGAGAGCTCCCTTTCAGCAGCTCCCTCTGTTTTCTCTTCAGAAAGAAGGGCACATTTTTTTGGCTGGTTGCTCCATGTGCTAAAGCAAGACCAGAAGGAGCTGCTTGAAGCTTTCTCGGCATGTGCAGAAACTCTCCTCTGTTGGGGAATTTTCTGCTAATAGGTTCATATGGCTTGTACTTGTGTTTCCTTCACTAGGTGAGACTTGGGTGCAGCAGTCGCCTTGTTTCCCATGGAGCATCTAAGCAGTCAGTCCCACCGATGGCCTGCGTCAGTAGAGCTCAGGGCAGCATAGTAGGGACAAGCAGGTCCTGAGCTTTACCCCTCTGACCAGAAGAGGGCATTGAGCTGCAGGGCTTTGCTGAAGGACCCCAAGGACTAGTTTAGGCTGTGGAAACTCAGCAATCAGAAGCTCAGGAGCCTAATCAAGGCACTAACTAGGTGCCGGGCAAATTCTTTGAGTTGGGGACTGTCACCCACTGCATTTCTTTTCTGCACTGGTGCTCCCAAGATGGAGGTGATCTGGATGTGCCAAGGTACAAAGTTTGAAGTTGCTCAGGGATATAGACTCACCTGAATCCTCCTTACCTTGACATGATCAAACTCTATGGGAGAAAGAAGCTCTTGTGCATACAGGTCTCTGAAAGATGGGGACACAGCCAGTGTACGCTGGCAGGGCAGCACACACCAGCCAGGCACAACCACCACTGTGACACTGATGTCTCTCCCAGTGCCAACAAATGACCATGACAGCAGGGACACAAACCCAGGAACCCCCTGAGAAGAGCTGTAACCAGTGGGAGATGGCACCGTGGCTCTGCAGATCTTGTGTCCTCGGGTGTAGGGTGATGAGGTTTCTGCAGGAGATGCAGAAGGATGTCACAGGTGAGTGGTCCTGCTGGGAGTATGTTCGATGGGCCAGGGCAGTGGCACCACCTCCTCCCTCAGCTGGGCCTTACAGAAGGAAGTGCTGCCCAGTTATTAAGCCAAAAACAGGTCTATGGGGGGATTTTAGCGATGGGGCTGCTCGGGGGCCCAAGGCCTGCCAGGTGAGCAGGGTGCTGCAGAAGCTGAGTGACCGCAGAGATGACCCTGCCGTGCGGGTTAGCAGGGACATGGTGCCACCTCGTGGCACGCGACTTAGAGTGTCATACATCCTTGTGGGAGGGACATCTTTCCAAGAGGACCATCACCCTGCGGCTGCTCCACCACTTCCAGGGCTAGTTGAAGTACTAGAGGATAGAAGCTCAGTTTCCAGTGAAATGCTTTGATTTGAAATGAGCAATGCAATGAATAAGGAGGATTTGGGGTTGAACTTCCCTTGCTGATTGATGGCATCGTGGTAGTGCTTAAGAAATCTGGGGCTCAGTAGTGGTGGACTGGGTCCTTTTGTGCCATTTGCAATATGGACTCAAAAAAAGAAAAAAAGACAGTTGTTATCCCAGGGAAGTCTGCCACAGAGATCCCTCATCTGTTTCCTGCTAGGTATTGGCAGCTGACATTGTAAGACAGTAGCGGTTGATCTGCGACCAGAAATCACCTGATAAGGGATTTATTTTTCCACTGCTATTAGAAAGGCTGTTGCAATGTTTTCCACTCTTTGAGATAGTCCTTTTGGAGCTACATACCCTCTGTACTAGGCTGGTTGCCAGCTTGGCTGCTACTGATGCTCTTTCCTTTTAGGTTGGGACATTACCAAACAGCAAAGCAAATGGTTCAATTCTCCTGATTTTTTTTTTTTTTTAATTTTATTTGTTCCTCCTATAAAGTAGACAGTGATACTGAAGAAGAAAAAGTCTGTTCTGTCTAAAAGGATGCTCTTTTTAGAACCTCCTGCCAGGATGCTTTAAAAGGGGATTGGAGACATAGTGGGTATCACAGGCAGTGGGAGATACGGTGGGGTTTACCCCTAAAACATCAAATCAGAGGTTCCCCCTGGAGGGCCAAAAGCTGGGCATTAGGAGTGCTTGGTCTCTAATTGAAGTTCATTCTACATAACAAAGTGGTTTGGCTTTTTTTGTTTGTTTGGTTTGGTTTGGTTTGTGTTTTGTTTTTTTTTTAATATAACCCAAGGAGAGAATTTAACATTCTCGTACAGGTGCATACCACCAAAAATTAACCATCAGAGGAGGCCCTTCCCAGTTTACCTCATCACCTAGGAAGGGGGTTTAAACAAGAGACTTTTCTATTGAAGAAGTAAGATCATGCTGGTATAATGGTATCTGTGTAAATCCAGCAACGTAACAGTGGCTGTGGCGATGAGCCCTTAGGCACTTAGCAAGGATTTGCCAAGGGCTGATACACACTTGAAATTCAACGGGATTTAGGTGCCTAAATGCATTAGGCTGCTTGGAAAATCCCAGCCTTTGAAGATAAAACAGGCACTAACAAAAAATGGCTAAAATAATTTAAAATTATCGAAGTCAGGCTAATGCTGCCGTGAAGGCTGTGGATGCTCCGAGTTCTGCACCTGAAGCAAGGCAGCAGGAGGTGGCCAGGGAGGGCAAGTCTCCACCAGCGTGAGGGTTCAGAAGAGCTCCACTCCTGATGTCTCCTGCCCCATCAGAAGTTGCAGGATGGCCCTTTCAAACCATTTCCATTTCTAATGGCTGCCTGCTTATGTGGGAATGATCCACGGCATTTGGCTGGAGACATCTACCTTGCGAGAGTCCGTGAGGAAAACATTTAAAATGCCTTTTGTTTGGTTGAGAAGAATCTTAGGACATTAAAAGTTGGAGAACTAATCTTCATTATTTCTCCTTAAAGTTACTTATGAATTGAAACCTGCTCTCCTCATATTTCTCTTTTATTTGCTATGTCCCCAGGCTAAACTGTTGTCTATTTATCTTACAGATTAGGTTACTTTTTATGGGGTTCCTGCTATTATATTTCACCTCTAACTTCGTTACTTTGTGTTTGATATTAAATTATGTTGAATAAAATGGGCAGCTCAAGGACATTTTTCAACTCCATCCTAAAGTGAGGTTCTTAATCCTGTTTCAAGATCTGCCCCTGTAGCCCAGCCCACGGGGACAGGGTCGGGTATGTAAGAAGGGCAGCAGAGGAGTGTTTGTATCAACTATGGGCTTTGTGGGGTGAAGCTGCAGGGGAGTCGTGCCTGTAAAAGCAATCGGTTCACGTACAGGGATTTTGGAAGCATCTCTTTAGAAATGGGTTCTAATAATATTGACATCATCACAAGATAAGATCCAGGACTAGGTAAATCACAGCCTTGCAACTCAGTGCTCCTTTGGGGATTAGAAGAAGTCGCTGAGCTGTCACTCTAAAGCTGATCATGGGCTCGTTTAACTATGTCATCCCATAAGACAGTCCTTTCAATTATGTCAACCTGTCTTCTCTCCCTAGACTCTAATTTTAGAGCAGCAGTAGCTAATATTCTTGGAAAACTGATCCGCTTCCACAGATCTCTCCTCTCTGTCTGCTGCTGTTAACGGAGTATCCTGTGGGGAGATCGGACTGTTTTACTTCCCCTCCTGTAATAAACCTAATAAAAATAGGTACCATTAGTTTCCTTTGTGTGTGGTCTCTTTAAGACACTTATCTGAGGTATGTAATGGAGATATCACGTCTCCTCCACAGAGGGATCTGGCAGCACCACAGGGTCATTGCAATAAAAATAAAATTCATTCTTAAGAGCCTGGTACAAAATTATGAGCCAAAAAGCAGGACAAAGGGGTTGGAGCTCAGAGACCTGGAAGAGGCAAATGTGAGCTGGAATCACTCAAATGTTAATGCTGCAGCGGTGGCTCTGCAGCTGGAGCTTCAAGTGTGATGTTCTGGGCTAGTGCAGAAGCACTGCAGGCAATGAGGTGGCCCTGGGGACTCTGGGTGCAAGGAACTTGTCCATGTCTTCTCGATGGTGCTGGAAGTAGTTTGGGACACATAAGGCAGAAAGCAGGTGGACAGACTCGGCTATCTTGGCCACAGCTCTGTGATGTGCTGCCTGTCATAACACACTTTGGGTGGGAAAGGGACAGCTCCTGCCCTTGAGAGACAGGATGGTGCCAGCCACATCTCCGGCTCTCCAGCCATGATGTGTCCATAGCTGGCAATGATGAAGGACAGTCATCCCCCTGCCATGCCACAAATGTCCCTCTGCACTTGCAGGCTGGCAGCAGAGGAATAAATGGAAACGTTCTTGATCTGTCCCGTATGGGACACGCCAGCCATGGCGTTGAAAAGCATCAAGGACTTTCTCTGGCCATGCACTTAGAGCTGTCACAAGAGAGGGGACAAGGAAGGCCTTTAAAGATCTTCTCTCTTCCGGGCAGTGTAATAGTCCCTTTGGCTGAATCAAGTCTCCCTTGGGCCATTGCTCCTTTGCGCTTGGCCTCCACCAGGCTGGACTGGCCATACTGGAGGACAGTGGTGAGCAGGTCTGAGGCTGTCAGAAGATTTTCTGTTTTCTTCCGAGCAATTTTAGTCTTCTCCAAAATAACAGCTCTTGGAGGACCTTTTTGAAGGAGCAAACATCTGTGAAGCTGAGAAAGGCTGTGATCCTCTTCAGAAGTGTTTTATGCCTTCGTTAGGATGCAGTGTAGGTCCTAAGGCAGACCATGCTGGCAAGGTGGGGTGGATGGTGGTGTTTAACCCTGCGCAGAGCCACCAAGAGGCAATCCCAGGTCCCATGGGAAAGAAGGGGAAGGATAAAGAGCAGAACCACAAGACAAAGGAAAAAGCAGTAACGTTCATCCCCTAGAAAAATAGGAAAGGAGTAAAAGCGATAGAAGGGAAAAGAGGAAGCAGAGAGATCATGTACAGACAAGGGAGGGAGGTGATCTCCATCCATCCCAACCCCCGGTGGCAAAGGCCACCTTCCCTTTGTAGATCTGGTTATATAAAACCAACATGCTGAAGGCTGCCAGGGAACAGTTCCTCCCCCAGACTCCAGCAAGTTAGTTACACATAGCTTTCCTTTCATAAATCCATGTTGGCTGTCCCTAATCAAATTCTGCTTCTGAAGCAATTTCCCTTGCTAATTCCTCTCGAATCAGTTCTAACCCACCTATCCCCCTTGTCGCTAAGCTAGCCAGCCTCTAATCACATGCTGCACTGTGTGATCCTTTCCCGAGTAATATGGGGTTCAGCACTTTCCTCCGGTTCTCAGCAGCCTAACCTGTCAGGAGCAACCTTCTAAAAATATCACTAAAGACCTCGGCTAATTTCTAATCCTCGTTTCTATTAAGACGGCTGCCTGTACTATGTGGGTTTCTAGACTTGGGATTTACAGTCTTCCTTAAGAGCGTCTAATCTGCGCAGAGCCATTTCTGTTGTTATCCATACGCAAACTCCTCCCTTCCCCACCATAAAACATGATCCCTTTGGCAGCTGCTCTCCAGTCAGCTGGGCAGCATCAGCCAGCCAGCAAAGACACCAGCAGCTTCCTCTCCTCCCAGTGCAGGTGGCCACTTTCTGGCAAGCCTTCCCGGAGAGATCCCTGGGATCCTGCTCCTCTTGGGCACTGGGTAGGTGCTTTGTATGAAAAAAAATATTTTTTTTTTCATCACATGCCCTGGAGCTCAGCAGGGCATGTGATTTTCTTTGCACTTCCCAGATTCTTGAGTGCTGTGTAAATAGCGTAGCAGAGCTGTGTTGCGTCGAAGGTTGGACTGGATGATCTTGAATGTCTCTTCCAACCAAAGAGATCTGGTGATTCTGTATAGATGCACGATGGAGCAAAGGTCTTGAAGTGCCTCATATAATTGGACTTTTTGTTACTGTTTGTATTTGGATATTTTTTTGTTATTTCCTCCTCCTTTTTAATGCTCTTCTGTCCCCAACTATCAAAACCAATCAGATCAGAAGAACAAATGGAGTGGGGGAGCGCCACACTCTAGCTGCCCTCCACCACCCCAGTAAACACCAGGTAGCCGGCTTAGCTCAGGCAAGGGAAATCCTTCTAATCACGTCATTGGCCAAAGGAACCTGGTGGAAGATGCTGCATGACTAGATTGTCGACTACCAGGCACCAGTGCTAAAAGGAGCACTGGCTGCTAAAGCTTTCCCTGGGCTTGAGACCACCAGGGTTTACATCAGACTTGACTGGAGGGGCAGGTTCTGGCAGCAGGGAGAAGAGCAGCCGCAGCATGAGGATGACCATTAGCAGATGAACAACGCGACGTCCGATGGAAGTGTCTACCACTGCTGCAGAATGCTGTGCTAGGACACAGCGAGACGACGATGGCTCTAACTTACACATTCAAAACAGCATCAGCCTGAGTCAGCCTTGTTCCTTCAGCTGATGGTTCTACAGACATGATGAGAAGAAACTATGTAAATCAAAAGACAACGCTGCCTTGAAGGCAGATGGCCAGGGAAACTTTCATACTAGCAACTTGAAGCTGAGAGAGCAGTTGGGTTGTGGAACAGCCTTCTGATGGCAACAAACCACTTTTAACACTGGGTTTGGGTTTTTTATGAAGGGAATTACATGAAGTCACTGTATGTGTAATAGAAACTTGAACTGAAGGACCTAATAGGTCTCTTCTCACATCAGTCTCCAAAGTCTCTGTGTCTATATCTGGGCAGAGGGGCAGGACTTGGTCCACTTGGCACAGCACTACCTTTCACACTGCACCCAGATCTGAGCTGGTATCTTCCTGTGGGGCTACATCACACTCCCAGGGTGTTCCCAGGGTGGGTTGTGGGTGTTCCCAGCATCGACACCTCTTGGCTGCCCAAGAAGACCCCTTGCAGCAAGCACTGCAGTGGAGAAGATGAAATCGCCCTTCGCTAACCAAAGACCTGTGGCAGACTGCAATGCTCTGTCAGCGCAACTGCTCTTTGGAAGAAGAGCTTTAAATGTGGACCTTCGGCAATTTTATGGGTCCAGGAGGGGAAATTAATATGCGTGGGAAGGTCTGGGAGGAGCATCTGGCTGATGACTTGGTGTCATTTAATCCATCAGGGCTGTGCTGTTGGAAAGACCTTAACACCGGCTGTAAACTGGCACGCACAGCGCGAGTCACATGAATGCCACGCGGTCAGGTGACGTGGAAGATGGATGAGTGGCACATGCCATTCCCAGACTTTGCCTGCGCAAACTGGCTGTTGCAGTCAGTCACCGCACGCCCTCCTAAAGCACCTCTTTGATCTCATAGCTCCACTTGGCATCTGATCATGTACTACAGGAGGAAATCAGGTGTTTTCTGGGGAAAGCAGAGGCAGAAAAACATTTTGTCATTTCTCAATCCTGTAACAAATGTCATTAAATCAATAGTCCTCACCTTCTCTGTGTGAAGCCAGTATTGTTACACACGCTCAAAGATCAACATTTCTAAACTACACCTTTATCTTGAGGTGTTTCATAATGTGAGATAAGCATTTTAAAACAGAGACCAACTGGGAAACTTTTTATTTGGTTGACTTAAATGACATTTGTCCACCCAAACCAGTTAGCACATCCTGAAATCCTGCAGTGGGGCCCTGAGCATCAGCCTGCTTCATGAGAGCATCCTCTCTCACCAAGCTCTCTGGATTTATTTTGAAGTTTGGAAGTAACATGAGTGAAGCATCACAATCCAGAGGGATGGTACAGCAGCAGCCTAAGCCCTGATGAAAAAAAAGAAATTAAAATGGAAAAGGCAAAGGGGCTGAGACACTTGGGTGTCCTCTGAAGTGAACCAGTTTGAGGTGGGCTTTTCTGGGGCACTCTCCAGCATATTCTTATCTGAGACGTGTCCCACGGCCAGGACAGCCCTACACTCTCACCCCTTTAAGCACCTGCACAACAGAGTATTCACAGCAGCAGGACTGCTTGTGTAATGTTGATATGGTCCTCTGGGGAAGCTGGAGAGGCTTTTGCCTTCATCATCGCCCCCGTCTCTCACCCCTCCCCTAATCTCATCTCCATGCCCTTCCCCATCCCCTGTTGCTTTCCTTTCTTGTCCCCTCATGCTCTTTCCCATCCCCACCCCCACCCCTATCTCCATCCTTATCCTTACGCCTGTCCTTATCATAGAATCATATAATTGTTTTGGTTGGAAAAGACTTTTAAGACCATCAAGTCCAACCCAGCACTGCCAAGTCCACCACTAAACCCTGTCCCTCAGCACCATATCTACAAGTCTTTTAAATACCTCCAGGGATGGTGACTCCACCACTTCCCTGGGCAGCCTGTTCCAGGGCTTTACAACCCTTCTCGCAAATAGATTTTTCCTAATGTCCAACCTAGACCTCACCTGGTACAATTTGAGGCCATTTCCTCTTGTCCTATAACT